>JAJJWO010000188.1:0-124133 GCA_021655895.1 Fusarium sp. NRRL 66739
CCCCCCCCCCCCCGGGGATCTTTGAATGAGCACGCACCAGGGCACTATTGCGATCTCTAAGCCTGTATAATGGATTTTATCGAGTATACCTAGTCCTTCACATCCCAATACTATCCAAGCAATATCCTAGTAGAATCATGTTCGGGCAGCAAGACCCTGGCTACTAGGTAGTCAAGCCAAATAAGGGTCTTTTCGCTTCTGGAAATCTCATCGAATATTTCTGATTGGCTTATAAAGATGGACAGTATACAAGTTCAATCCTACATGTTCCGAAATCCAAAGCATGATTATACAAAAGCCAGGCAATATTAAACAATAAAGCGTAAGAATACTTCCAACAATACCAACAATCAATAGCTGCATACAAACCGGAGCATGGGTATTTCCACGCCGATCCGTGGACCCCTCCGGGCCTTATCGGCGACCTTCTTATCGCCGTTATTTTTTTCTCTAGCGGTCCGACATGACGGCAAGGCCGATATCAAGACGCTGCCCCCGTGGTTTAAACGGCTCAAATCCCTCCCGTCGGCCACCAACCTCTCGAGCTTGCGACTCTCACAATTCGGCGCCGTGATAATTCTTCAACAATGGCCGACTCCAATCCTCCAGCGCAGCAACCCGCTGCTGCTGCTGCTGCTGCTGCCGGTACCGGCGCTACATACAAGGCGCCCACTCCCAAGCCGACCCAGAACCCAGCTCTTCGCATGATGGGCCTGCCAAACCTCCCAAGAAAGCTCCCCTCGCGCAACTGGCTCATCTTCTGGGCCATCACCGGCTCCATATCCGCAGCCATCATCTACGACAAGCGCGAGAAGAAGAGGGCCACTGCAAAGTGGACGCACGCCGTCGCTCCTCTCGCAAAGGACATCATCCCCTCGGCAAGCCAACTCCCCCGCAAGTTGACGATATACCTCGAGGCACCTCCCGGAGATGGTCTGCGTGTTGCCCAGGACCACTTCATCGAGTATGCGAAGCCTGTCCTGGCCGCTTCGGGCCTCGATTGGGAATTCGTCCAGGGGAGAATGCAGGGTGATGTGCGAGCCGCTGTGGCAGAGAGAGTCCGTCGAGAGCGAAGGAAGTCTGAAAGGCCAGAAGAGGAGGATCTACAAACGGACGAGGCTATAACTGAGGCCTTGAGGAAAAAGAACAGTGTGCCAGACTATGTCGGCGTCAAGGGCGATATCATCTTTGGACTGCATACATGGAAAGAGTACATAAGAGGACTGCACGAAGGTTGGCTTGGTCCTCTTGACGCTCCAGTGAGACCCGAGACCGAGACAAAACCTGCTCCCATCGAGTCAGCTCCTGAGACCCCCAAGGCCGAGGGTGAACAGGCCGATGACAAGAAAGACGAAGCCAAGGACGAGAAGAAGGAAGAGGAGAAGAAGCCCGAACGGCCACCTCAACCACCTCCCTACAACACCATCGACGACTACTCCTCCGCCAGCCTCCCTCCTCAGATCCCCGACGAGTTCTCCCCCTCGAATCCTCTCCCACTTCCCCACCGCCTCGGCTTCCGCCACACATTCGTCCGCCTGAACCGCTTCTTCAACCGCCGCAAGCTCGCCGACGAGATCGGTCGCGAGGTCGCCGCCGTGTGCTTCGCCGCCTCATCCAGAGAGTGGCGCGAGGCCGACGGCCAGTACGAACAGCAGCTCGTCCTCAAGCACGAGGAGAAGGACTGGGTCAAGTCTGTGTGGAAGCCTGAGGAGCCCGCCAAGCAGGACGACGACGAAAACACCGCTGCCGCGCCTGCTGAGCCTCCCAAGGAGAAGATCTGGCCCGCACCCATCGTCGTCGATCCCCGGCTGGCGCAGCGCATGCGACGCTTCGAGATCACCCCTGAGGACGAGGCCCGCGCTGCCCAGATCAAGGTGTCCGAGTCTGAGGTTGAGGGCTGGATCAAGGGAAGCTTCCGCAGCTTGTGGCACTACACTGTCGACTCATGGACGGCCAAGCCCATGCAACCTAACGTCGGCGATGTGAACGACGAGTGAAACGAGTGGATTGTATTTGTGAGAAAAGTAAAGCGCGATGTAAAAGACATCACCATGTAGTTTCATGTACTATTACTATAAGGGAGAGCATGATCAAGGATCTCTTTTTGTATATCTATGTTATACCAGGGCGGAGGGCTTGGAGCCCATGCTGCAGCTACGATAGAACGAGGGACGGTGTTTGTGGTATGGTTTACTGTACTCTTTGATCCCAAGGCATTTACTCCTCTTCATCATACGACCTTGACGTTATATTCTCTCCATATCTCGAGTTCAGTCTTCATCATCGGAGTCACTGCCGTAACTGACCAATCCCAGCCCCTTCTTCTCAGGCGGTTTCGTAGTTGTATCGGCGACTGCTTTGGTCTTTTCATCCTCTGCGTCCTGTCTTGACTCTTCCTCTGCTGCTGGCTTCTCACTCTGTTTTGCAGGCTCCTCTGTGCCGCTCACCTTGCGCCTAAGGCCCTTGACGTCTCTCTCCTTGTTGCGCTTTCTCTTGCGGCCAACCTCCCACGACTCATCCCCTTCTTGGGCAGCGGCAGAGTCATCTTGATCGGGATCGCCCTTTTGCCGTTGTCGAAATGCTTTGAGCCCCTCCTCAGTCTCGCGCTTTACGCGCTCCTCCTCTGCGCGCTTGTTGGCGCGTATCTCATCCAGGAACTCTATCTCATCGTCGTCCAATGCACGAAACTGATTGCGTAGCTTGGTCTGCTCTTCAAACTCAGCTTGCTTGGCCGCTGATATTCGTTAGCCAAATATGAAATGGGTGCGACGGATGAGGGAGTGGTCACCTTTGTTTGCCTGCAGGATATCGTACAGGCTCTTTTCGCCTTCTCCTGTAGCAGTCTTGATGCGCTGTTCCTCACGTCTTTTCCGCTCAGCTTCAAGCTCCTGTTGAACGGCCTCCCACTCCTTGGATTTGGCAGAACTATGCAGGGGCTGACCCGAGCTTGAGTCTGTGCCGTTGGTGTCTTTGGATATCTCTCCGGAAGAGCCAATCTTGCCAGCTGACACGAATCGACCAGACATGACCAGAGTCGATTCTTTTGACTCTACGTGAGCTAGTGGGAGATGCGTCGATTGAGGAAAAACTCTCAACTCACAATTTATCATGAATTAAGTTGCTGCTTGTCTGTACTTCTAAGCTCGCCGTTGACCAGCATTGGTTATCCGACAATCACCCGGGTGCAGACTTGGGTGTGAAAACAGCTTCTAACATTTCGAATTTATCACCAAAGACACACAAAACACAAAGAGATGTTTTCTCATATGATTGTATTTGTTGTTCAAATAACTAAAAGCAAGGGTGTCCCTTGCTAGCGATGGATGCACCGAGATTGAGAACATGATTTCTTGTCTTCGAGTCGCATCCATCGCGAGATACCTACACAAAAGCCATCTCAAATGACAACTCACATACACAATCAACCAACCCTTTCCTTGCACAACAATGTTTCCTTCTCAACTGCAATCATGCCGCGGCCATTATAAATAGGCACGCACTTTGAAGGATACTTTCAACCATCTTTATATTTGCGCAGCTGGTACACAAAGGCGACTATGAGCAGCTTTCGGACTGGAGAATGGCAGTAGCAGGATTCGAAGCAGTCTGCGTTTGCGTAATCTACCCTTCCGTGCCCTTGAATGTTGCTCAAATTATCCGTGAAAATCGTTCCAAATCGTGAGAGAAAAATGCGATAACGAAAACAAATGCGGCGGTATAATGAATTCCATTAAGCCGACGCGAATAAAAGCAGATGCCCCAACACCCTCTTAGTGACAACTCGTTGGAACGAAGACACTGAAAGTCGTTAAGTAAGAAGCAAAAGAGTACAACACTCCATTCCCTGGTAAAGACGTGGCTGACATCAGGCCGATGCGCGACCTTGAACCTACCACCATACACCTGGGAGAAGAAAACAAGAGTGATATCAAACCCTGTGATCGATCAACCGATCAATGTCCCTTATTTTACCCGCTGAAACAATGCATAAAACCCCGTCATGTAAGCCCGTGCCCTGTGGTCAAAATCCGTATCTGCCACTTGTGATAAAAGAAAAACAAAGAAGAAAAAGAAAAAAAGAAATATGTACCACCCTCAAGATCCGTGTCGCTTAACTCGGGATGCATTCTGGTCGTTGTGCTTGAGCCGAAATATGCGTCCGTGGTGTTGATTTGGGTTTCGTCAACAAATCCTGAGGAATCAGATGATGTGACTAAATCGCGACCAAATGTATAGCATCCTGCGTTTACCGCAGAATGTAGTGTCCAAGCGAATGATGGCCATAAAGATATCGTCAAGTCGCTTTCTATAATATGATATCGCGCTTGGATCGTTGGTAGTTGCTCCAATCGACATCCAGGCCGGGCTCGACTTGAACCAGACTGCATGCAGCCTGTCGCTCGGCGTGGATAACGCGGACAGAGAGGATCCGGAGTAAGCGCAAAAGCCGTTGGAAACCGTGGAAAATCGCAAGTCTATCGAACCTGAACCATGTAATGTGCAAAGGGGAAAACCGAACGCCGCGTATGACCAGTACAGAAGATATAACCAGTGAAACAGTAAGGAAAGTGTCACGATAACGAGACACGATCCGGGTATATGCGCTGTCAACCGAGATCAAGCTCGGTGAGGGCTATCCGAATCATGTCCATCCGTTAATCGTGACTGTGATAAAATCCTGAGAATGATCCGCCGAAAGGTCGTGTTATGAGCAATTTTGTCGTGCCTGGGGTATCTGAAGATGCGAATTTATCGTTCTCGGGATGCGTGTAATAAAAAAAATCGTAAACGTAAAAAATGAAACCCTTTTAAAAACTTTTTTCTTCTTTCCAAGACCGAACCGCCCTCGATCAAAGAGGCATTATGACTCCATAAGGAGATTTTGAACTTTTGAAAGCTTTAGCCCATGACGGGCTGGCTGTAGCCGTGAGGCATGAAATAAGGCATTTGCTGCTTCATTGGATCCACGCAGCCAGCACAGCTGCACTCCGCAAGACCGTGCTCCCACATGTTGTGGGCGTACGAGTAGTGTCCACTATAGGAGTTGTGGCGTGAGTTGGGATAGAAAGTGTTGTGAGCGGGAGGCTGAGGATAGCGGTTGGTGTACTGAGCAGCAGCCTGTGCGAACCACTCGTTGTAGCGGTCGTTGCTCGATGTTGCAGACATAGCGTAGTCCGGAGTGCCGTATCCAGAGTCGGGTGGTGTGAGTGGAGCACCCCAGGAAGTGTGGCCCCAGCCAACCTCGCGTGGACGGTAGGCCTGTTGTTGGGCCTTCATAGCCTGGTAACGCTCGTACTCGGCCACCTGCTCCTGGAGATACCGGGAGTGAGGAGACTGGCGGTGGGCAGAGTACCTCGATAGGTCGGTATCGATAGCAGGAACAATGGATGCAAGCCTCTCGCGGCTGGCCTGAGCGACCTGTCGCTTCTTCATGTCCTGCCAATCACGCCAGTTCTCGAGCCAGGCCTGGTAGTCCTTGCTCATGTCAAGGTTAACGTACAGGCGCCAGCCCATAGACTCCACCCACTCAAACTCAAGGGAATTGAGCTCAGACACGGCGATGCCGCTCACCTCGGACCAGGAACGGTTCTGGAAGGTGTTGTCGTCAAGGAACTTGCTTCCCAGAAGCAGCGAGACGGTCAAGTATCTCCAGACCTGACCTTCGGAGGCCTTGTACGGACCCTGTCCCTTCAAGGTGTTGATCCTCTTGGCGAGGTAGTTCAAACCGAGGAGAATCGTGGTACTAGGAAGTCGTGTCGAAGTGAGGATCTGCGAGACGAACTTGCGGAAGGGCGAGGTCACGGCGGCCTCGGGAGTAACAACTCGAGTGGCCATCTCGGCAACGTACTCGGACATCATGTCGACCTCATAATCGAGGACGGCACACACGCCTCCGGGCATGATGAAAGATTGGTGAAGTGACCGACGAAGATCGGAACTCGACCTTTGTCGGAGAGAAGAGCGAATTGAGGGGCCGCGAAGAAAAGCTGTGGGTGTATACCACAGCTGACGGTCCCGTGAGCGTGAGTGATGCTGAGGATAAGTCGATAAATGATCGACGTGAAATCAGTAGGCTGACTGTGCCATTTACTGGTGCGCGGTACGTCCTAAGTCGTGATGATAGGGCGTAGCTAAAACGTATTGGAGGTTCGAATCGAGATAATTCGAGTCGGGGTATAGTAACGGTCAACCGAGCGGGACCGAAAAGAAATTGCTTTTGTCGTAACGGGGAATGAAATCAATGTCGATGGTATATAGAAAACCCAGTGAGTCTCGAGGATTCAAACAGTCTGATGTAAGAGTTAGCCAGAAGGTCCTAGACGCTTTCCGCCTTCCTAGTCGATGCACAGGTAATCGAGGTGCTGGTCATGCTCAAGGTCGGGGAGGTATCCTCAGGGTAATCGGCCGCTGGATACATCCTTGTTGGTGTTGTGGCCCACACCAGGAAAAAGAGGCGAGATTACAGCATTCGAGTTCGACGGCAGAAATTGGGCATGGTTGATCGTGCATCGGAAAATTAAGACGAAACAGACAGTAACGGGGATAGAACTCACCAAAAATGAGAGAAGACGGTAGATGGGCAAGGAAAAGATGTCGGAGGAGGAGAAAGGGAAAGGGAACCCGAAAACTGCAAGTCGGAAAGCTGCTGGTGCTCGTAGTCGAGGGGCAGGACACGAGTGTTCACAGAGACAGTCCAGTTGATATACAGCTAGCCTACGACAGCGGCGGGCTGCAGAGGCAGAAACGGGGCAAGGAGACTCGCGCGAGAAAAGGACCAGAACCCTAACGTCGACAAACCAAATCAAGGTTTGTAGACTTGGTGATTGTCAAGAAATTCGGCGGATTCGGTTTCTATCGTGGAGGGAGAGGAAGAGGGATGAGGGTGAGGAAGAGGGAAAAAAAGAAAAAGAAGATGAGGGAGGTGAAAGAGGATGAAGGAAGAGAGAGTCCGGGCAGGGACAGGAGATGGCAAGATGGGGAGATGGGGGATGATGCAGTTAGTGTGGAGGTGGGCGTGGCGGGCTTTAGGTAGGTAGGTAGGTACCTAGGCACCCAGGCAGTGGGTGTTCGTTCTTCTCAGTCACTCACAGTGGAGTGAAGGTGAAAAGCACCCGACCACGACCAGCAGAGGAGAGCAGAGCAGAGTACGAGTACGGACCGCGGTACGCCGCCTCTCTTAGAGCCTGCAGCACACGCTGTGGTAGCAGTAACGGCTGCAGTACGTATAATTACCTAGCGCACCTAGCGTAGCAGTGCTCGACAGTTGCCAGGTCCCCCAGCTCCAATCAAGCCAGTTCACTTCTTGGTCACTTTTCGAGATGGGTCCGGGATGAGATGGATTGGATGGATGGATGGACCCTCACCCCCTGGCAAGCCTCAGGCGATGCACCTCACCACGCACGGAGCCACAAGTGACGGCGGCGGGCGTGGAGCAGCGACAAGTAAAAATGGAGTCAGCGAGTCGTTGACGAGTGATCACTTAGTCCATCGGTCATGGGCGGCCAATCCATCCATGGTGCGCTAGGGTTGCCCGTTCATGATGTGGAAGACCCTAGCTAAGGTAGCTAGTATTAGCCTAGCCAGATGCCAGAAGCCAGGGCCGCTGGGCTCCACGCTTCGAGGTGGATTCGACTCGTGAAGATTAGGTACTGCTAGGCGGGACACGTCCGCAAAACAATACTTGACAGCAAAACTCTCTATTGACAGCGGCAGCGAATGACATGACGCCTGGAATTCCCAGTCATCAGAGTGCCCCCCCTTGATGGGACGGGACGGGATGCGTGAGAAACCAAGCGAAGGACAAGTGGGACTTTGTTCAGCAAACAGGCCAAGCACAAGACGGTCTGCCTGATCCCCTAGGTCATCACCACCACTTCCACCGTGGTTGTGCGTCAACTCGCCTTAGTCGTACACTCTCTCTGTGTTGTACCTGGCCTGCCCAGGCGTCTTACCCGCCTCCATTAAGCATCAGCATCAGTCATTCATGAGTCTGAGCTTTTGATTACCAGGAGAGTCACTACCTACCTACCTCCTACCTCACTGTTCTTCCGAAACAAAGTAATCAGCGGTCCAAAGACAAAAGGAGCAGTCGCATACGCAATCCTTTCTTCAAAACGAAAGAGTCCAGGACGGAGACTCGGAGTCTTCGGTGCAGGTACACCACGTACTGTGCCTACCTAACCGTCGCAGTGGTTCCATCCCATGCATTTCTTGAACTTGGTCGGCCTAGCGCTGCTTCAGACGAGTGATCCACACCTTGTCAACCAATGTCGACCCAGTGGCTGATCCAGGGTGCCATTCAGACATTCACGCGGCTCGATGGAGAGCATTTGAAGGCAGACTTTCGGATCTCAGTCCCCTGATGTGGACGGGATAGACGGTATCGTGCCATGATGGAAGGAGTATCTTGAGCAGACTAATCCGTACTCACGCGTTGTTTTGATGTAAGCCAGTACATATCAGGTACAGCACGGAGTACCTAAGGTACCTACTATGTATATGCAAAATTGGCTGCCCGGCCTGTTTCTCTCTCTGCCTTAGCTTTCCATCCCTGGCAGCATGGCGTGGACTCCGAGGCGGCAGTGGACACTATTTCTGGCAGGGCCTTTTCGTGCCATCAAGGGCCATTTCTCGGAGAGGCGAAGTCCTCCACTTCGTGACGGGTCCCTCTTTCATCTCAGAAGAAACGGAAACTTTGGCCAAATTCTTGATTCAACCGTGCCATCCGCGATTAAAGATTCCGTGGAGGTAATTACTGTGCTGAATGTCTATCGTTCGTCCGCTTAGTGCAGCCTTTTTACAGTATCAAGCCAAGGGCTCTTACCTAGGTACTGGGCCAACCTCCTGAGTCTTCATCTCATCATGGTTTGGTCCTCAGGGCATCGAATTTGAGGACCATTTTCTGCACATCTCAATGCCAAGTCTTCTAATAATCACCTCGAACCAATCTTGTGCTCGTATTCTGGTCAGGTACTGTACGCGCTTTCCACACTCGGGGTGGTTGGAGACGTCACTACCTGTAGCGTGGAAGCCGCTGCCAGCCTTGCACTTTTCCTTCCTGCTCCTGTTTGTGGCTTAAACCGCTGGTGCAGGGGGTAGGCACGCTTTAGAAGAAGCGCGAGAAATTCCTGCGTGGCCACCGACTGATCGCTTGCATATGCTTTCCCCCATTCGTCAAACTCCAGATTTTCTTACAGTAGCAGATTAACTTCGTCATCCACGGCTTCATCGTGTCCTTCGATGCTGATCAGCACCACACTGGGCTTCTCTTACTTTCGGCGTACTCACGACGGTACGTACTCTGATCCAGACATGGGCCGAAGGCGCAGCGACTACGGATATCTTCATGAAACTCGTGTTTTATTACCAGTCCAAATAAGCCAATTTCCATCAGCAACAATAACAAACAAACAACAAAACAGAGCTCCAAGGCATGACATGTCTGCGTCGGTACCTCGGCTGCTCCCAGACCAATCCTTGAGGTCTTGATTCAATATCTCGTTGGCCAGCTCATGTCTCCAGCCCAAGGATGCAGCAAGCAAGGGGTGGGCCACTCTGCCTCTCGAGGCGTGCTTCCAGAAACACTTCACTTCAAGCCGCAGAGGGGAGATTTGGCTGGCATCCAATCCTGTGCATCCTGGTCCCCATGTACGAAAATCCCGCTACCCGCAGGGATTCCTCTTCGCCGTCGACCAAAACTCACCGTTCTTGGGAACAAAGACACTACAGGACCAGCTGGGCAGCCAGTCAGCACTCACCAGTTCAGAGCCACGCCTACAAGTGGGCAGGGTTCTTCGATCCGTTGCACATCAGCCCTTTGAGCATAGCCCTTCTCGAAACCCAAACCATTTTGGAACGGCCCTCCTAGGTTTGAGTGCAGCATCGGCCGCGCTTGAAAAATTGAAGGGTTGGCCAAAATTTTATCTGCCTTCTTCTCGATCTACTTTGAGCCCACTGATTTGCGATTTTTCTAGGCAATCCACCTGCGGATACAACTGTACATGGCAGCAACAGCACGATACAATCATTGAGCTAGCTGCATGGATAGATGTTTAGAAGCGAACAGCTGTTCAAAGCGTCTCTGAAGTTGGAGTATGCTTACCCGCCAAGGATCTATTCGGCATATCTGATTTCTGGGTCTCCGTCATGGCTAAAATTACCTATGCATCGAGGATACTCGTATCTAGCATTGGGCCGAGCGAGCTTCTTGACCCAAGAATGCGGAGGGAAATACCTCAGATCCACCATGAACGCCGTGTAAATCGACCACAACACAAGCCTTTGGGCCAACCTCCATCAAAATCCCCTTTCTACCGTGCCATCCAGCCATCTAGCACATCGTCGACTTGTTCGACAGCTGCACTAGAGTGGGTGCGTAACGCTCCGTCCCCTCTCTTTCTCACCAAACCGTTCACCGCTGTTGTCTTTGACCAATACCACCAGCTGAGCACCCCAAGCCCTGTTCTGGGAGATTTGGATCCACCCGCCAGGGCAGGAATGGCTGTTGTTCAGGCGAGCCACTACGTGTAGCGCCGTTCCCTCAAGGAAATTAGTTGGTCAATCATTCGAACCGTCCTAGCCAGGTTGCCATGTGAGCGCCGTGGCTTGAGTTGATGAGACGAAACATGTGTTCAAACTTCACAGATGGTCTCGCCCTAGACTTTCTCGAATGCAATTTTGTACATTTCTGGATTCGTGCAGGCAGCAAAATCCATCCTTGATATTGGCCAGCAAATCCCAGTGTCTTGGCCCAACACTGCAACAAGGCCTTGCTGTTGCCCGTGGCCTCGGAACTGAATGCTGATTCAAAATTCATTCCAGTAAGCTATTGTTTATTTGGACTCGCTCATGCCCGGTGTGACCACAGTTATCGCTCAACACTTCCAGATATTTCTCATATATAAACACACATGAATGAGGTGTCTTGGTTCATCAACACCTTGAATCCGACAAGGCGACAATGAGTTCAAGTCCCGATGTCAACAAAAGTCCGGACGCGTTGGTTGTGGTGTGCCAGCCTGCGTCTTCGACACCCCCTGGCCGACCTAGTCATGCTACGTCGACGAGCTCGGGACGAGATGCAACGGGTTCAGGGTCTTGTCCACCAACCGAGTGTCATTTATTAGTTACCTTGTCCTGGTCGCAAATTGGGGCCTTTGAGTTGGTAACCCTTTATTTTCAGGGTCTTACGCAGGTGGCTTCTCCTTTCGCTTGGGTCTTGGATCATCGGCAGGCTAAGACAAGAGGGTGAAGAATAATATGGAGAACACGGTATCAGAATTCAACCAAGAATCTCAATTCTCAGCACTTGGTGGTCATGAAGTTCAATATCGCATCAGTCTGCATGGGGTTGGAGTGTTATGAACAGGCTGAGCAGGGACCACCACAGCCGCGCTGATTAACCGACATATCCACCCAATCCATATCCATGGAGCTAAAATCGTGATGGGGCACAGCCCATGCGAGCATGCTAAGAAAAGACCGGTGCCCTAGTACGAATGTGGTATGACGACCTTGGAGGCTTTGATATTCTAGATTTCTCAGGGTCCTTGTATGATCGACTTGAAGATCAAAGAGAAACAACCATTTTTTCTCGAGAATGTGTGCAACAGGGCATCCAAAAGCGAACTTGGTGTCTGTTCTTTCTGTCGACACACATGGAATAAGCAAGCCGCAACACAACGTTATCAATTCGAGAGACAAAGATATAGGGCGATTGACGTTCTGGCTTGCTTTGACATTAACGGCTTTGTTGTTTCTACCATGGTCGACCGCCTTATCCTTGCGCCTAGGGCATAGCTAGAGGAGTGGACCGAATGCCGTTGGGGCCTCTTGGAAGTTTCGATCACACCAAAGGTGTATTTTTCACTCGCGTGACAGCCACTGCTGTTGTTGAAGTTTACACAAGTCGATACTGTCTTTTGTGGAGCTAGAACGCAAGGCCGCTGCCATGACTATCAAGTGGTGTTCTGCTTCGTTATTCAGTTCATCTGTTTCCCCGGTGTGCAGGGCGTATACGCTGGTATGTCAGCTGGCCTCAATCACGCCGGAAAGCGTGAGCCGCATCGACGAGGCTGTTGTGGCGGCAACAAGATATTAGTCAAGAGGATATATGACATTGTCACGGAGCGGTGAGGTGCAATAAGCTGCATCTCACTGAAACATGTCCATTGATGATCAGGTAGTGTCTGAAGTTGAAGTCGCCCAAGTTGAAGTAAGTTGAGTGGTCTCCATCTCGTGAGCAGGTTCATGGCCCGTGTCCATTTACATCGGGCACTACCCTATATGAAAACCTTGGACATCGAGTGTGAACTTGGAATAACACCCGACTACTACTGAGAGATTTTTATGATAAATTGGGCTCTATCACATTTGACCGGCGTGACCGGTCCCGTGCCCCGGGACGCAGAATCCATCATGATCATCAAAAAGACCTGTTGGGTGAGACACATTGGGGACAGTACCGTACTGTTCATGTTCAGCTGTTACATACAGCCAGGAGCCAGACATGGAAAACACCACGATTATCAAACGAGGGGTTAATAAACTGGCGTTTTCCTTGGCCATACATATCTGCTGCTGCCGTGGTGCTAGTCCCTGGCCTAGAGTCTGATTCGGCAGTTGGTCAGTATACACATTGCTGCACCAGCGCTGCAATGGTACTCATTGAGGTGGCTGTTGAGGACGTTTACAACAGTGACCCAGGGGAATATCTACAGAGCACAGTACTGTAACCGCACGAATCCTCCAACTGTCGTCATATTGGTGGGTTGACTCCCCCTTTCATGATTCCAACGCGTACACACAGATTCTGCCTGGCATGACACAATGGGACGTCCTGGATCGACGTGGATGGAACCATTCTGTCATTACAGGTAAACGGCTCAAGACCGAACCTGCGTCACAAGTGCCCGCCAAGTTACAACAGGCTAAGTTAGATGCGACGATCTAGACCCTGCTCCCAAAGTCGACTGCGGTTTTTCTCACTTTCTTTCCTTCCTCTCGGCTCAACCAGGCTTTGTCAGGGTCGCCACCCGTTGGTGCCCGTCTTTGGGATCATTTTTTTCTTCACATCTCACCGTGACCAGACTGCAGCCATCTAGCCATTGGACCCGCGTGGGGGGAAGACTTACAATATTCAATGACCAACCAAGCCATACGAGAACTAAAGTCAAGAAGCAGGGAAAAAAAAGAGGGAAAAAAGCAACGAATTAAGCCAAGCGAAGCAAAGCAAAGCGGGGGAGCGCCGATGAGATGGCTAGTGACGAAGTGGGTTTTGTCGTCCAAGTCACAGTAGCAAAACCAAGATCGTACCTATCACGAGCCTTGTAAAACAAAAATCTGAGAGGCTAGAATCGACTGTAACTGTAACGGGGCCCACGAGGAGGGGACAAGAGACAAAAGTCACTCAATCATTGCTCAAGACCGCTGCTTGTACGCCAAGGCGATGCAACCTGCAGCAAAAAGAGGCCGAAGCCGGTGGCATAACCACAGTACAACAGCACCAGCTTCAGTCCAAAGGAAGCGTAGTCGTAGTTGGCGGCAAAGTGCAGGTCAACGAGAGAAAGCAAATTCTGGAGACTGACCGAAGGCTTGACTTCTCGGTACAAAGCATCCTTATCAGGGACCCATGCAAACACTTAACATCTGTCGAGCTGGGTACTGTCCAGAATGGCAATCACAATGCAAGTCGGGTTTTGCTTTGAATTTTTGTGTCTCCTACTCACAGAAGACTTGCTGGTTGGTATAATATAATACAACAAGTCTCGAGGCCTCAATTAACACCAGACAATGCAGTCAAGAAAATCACTCCGAGTATCTATCCATGGCACCCAACGCCCGTATTACTTTCTCTTCTTCCAGTGCCAAGCGCCAGGCACTGAGTTACCAACTCCCACCCTGCCCTTTCCCTTTCCCTGAACCTAGAAAACTACGCCTCAGCCGACGCTCGTAGCATTATATGTTGTACGGTCATTGCCTTATACACGTGAAGAGAACCAGATCACCATCAGTTCATGCTATACGGCACGATTGCCTTGTCAATAATGGGCTGTTGGCGCGACGTCTTTTCGCTCTCAGGACCCCACTGTGAACGCCATACTGTCTCCTTGTCCAAGGCGCTATCAAACGCTTTACGACATTCTGGAGGCAGGAGATCTTTGATATCATCCGATACGGCACCCAGTCCCTGAAATGAGGCGAGAAAGTCTGCCGAGCCCGCCGTGTCATTCACAGCCGACGCCGAGATGACACCCGCCGACGATGTCTCGAAGTAGGTGTCGGCGACAAAGAAGTTGCGTGCCATCTTGGTTGGCACGGGAGGGAACACAGTGCTTCCTTTGGTAGCTTCTTCATCCTCTGGAGCAACCTGTTCAATGCGTACTCGCGTAGGCTGCATTGTCGCTGGGTACTGCACCACGTTGGTGTGAATGTCGTACACGCCGCCATTGTTAAGCTTTCTTATGGCATTAATACTGGCATTAAAGGTGCTGTAGGGGTCCAGTTAGCAATGCCATGTGTGATATCCAATCCCGGGGAAGAGTACACACCTGGCCTCTCGAGCATGCTCCAACATCCAGTTCATATCATTGACATTGACCTTGCGCTTCTTGGACTCGACCTTGCCGTTAGGAATTGGCACTGACGGCACGTTGGTGTGGTACACGGCACTGGCTCCGTGCCACGCAACGTACTGGTTCTTGTTGTACGGCTCTCCCTCGACAAAGTGGTCGTCAGGGTCTGCGAGTTGGCCCTCAACGACACCTTCGGCACGAGCCTGGGCAACGTTGTAATCGTCGATAATGCGCTTGCCGCCAACAATGATGCGTGCACCAAACTCGCGGAATACAGACCGCGCCGTGACAATACCTATCGAGCGGCCCTTGTATGAATGAGGGATGATGTCCCGCTCAATCATGTCCCGCTTCTCGTCATCATCGACGATGATCTTGTAGAGCTTGCGATGCTTTGTGAAGAACAGATAGCTGTCTCTGAAGCCGACACATCGCGCCGGCTCCGTTGAAAGCATGTAGAGTCTGTCGCCGCGGCCCGTTACTGTAAATGTCCGGCAGCGATAGTCACGTCCACCCTGGAGATTGCCCAGCTTGTCGACCTTGGTCTCGCCCTCTGGATCCTCAGGCAGTACGCATTCGTCGTTTGCGATCTCGGCAATGGTTCCTTCGCCGTCAATGACTTGCTCAGCCTTGGGCGCAGCAGGGCCTCCCTTACGACCACCTCGTCCTCGCCAGCCGCCTCTACCGCGACGTCGCGGCGTGTTGGCCTCGTCGGCGGGGACCGAAATCATGTTGTCCCAGTCCGGGGGGCGGTTCTTGGGCGGGCGACCGAGTCTCTTTCTGCGAACCATAGGTTGCGGGGGCGGTGTTGGCTCCTTGACGGATTCATCTTCTTTATCAGCCGCATCGGCCGCATCGTCTTCTTCTCCTGATTCCTCCTTTGGCTGGTGATCCTCATCCTTGTCGTCATCAGGGTCCGGCACCTCTTGTCGCTTCGATTCTTGAGCCTCGGGTTCGGCATCGGGCATGGGCTCGTCCTCGAGGTCGGCAAAGGACTTTGGGGTGCTCTCTGATTTGGCACTGCGCGTCAGTCTCAAGCGAATCTTTCCTCGGGGTGCCATGAGTTCAAGTTTACGCGCAGTTGCGCGACACCGTACAATACAATATGGAACAAAAAAAAAAAAGGTCAAAAAAGATGAAAAAGAGATAAAACCATCAAATGCGCCTAATAATAATCAATGCAAAACATGCATATAAAAATCGTAGCTGTCGATGGCCAAAAAAGTGCTTGTATTGTGGTTGTTGAAGGATTTCACGGATGGCACCAGAAGAACTCACTCACCTAGAGCAGCCGCAGCCCGCTTGGCGGCAGCGCGACCTGAACGTCTGCCTGCCATTTTTCTGTTTTGTTTCCAAAGGCAAGTGGAGGCGCGTCCACCCGTTGAATTGGACTGTGAGTCCCGTCGTCTCAGGTATCGAGTATCACAAGATAGGTAAACAAAATAGAAAGGGGGGCGTAGAGAAGAAAAGAGACGAGAGTTTATGGGGGAAGGGGGGTTTAGGAAAAAAGGAATGACTGAGGTGCTGCGCGTTGCTGCTTTCCTTGTTGGTTAGGTACAGGTGGTAGTCATTTGCTCCTGCTGTTAGGTACCTCAGTAGCTATGAGGCTTGAGTTGAGCCACGGCACGCGCATGCGCTTGCTGTGATTGGCCAAAGCTCAGCCTTGCTACAGTCCGAACATCCACACACACTGTACGGGCAATAACTATCATGTCATCTACCTATAGACAAAAACTCCCTAGGTATGTTCAAATCAGGATAAAACAAACCGCAAATGCCCAAACCTGTACGCAGCAGATGCACATACTTCTATAAAAACTGCCTGCTACCATCATCATGTCCATACAAAACCATAACTCTCTTACACCCTGAATCAGACAAAAACCTTTAATCCTCTTAGTCCTGGTTCATCATGACACTACACTCATATAAACAACTCCCCTTCCTCGACTACAAAGTATCCCATCCGCCATTGTTAATCTCCGCCTCCAACTTGCGGCTAATCAAGCTCGGTACTCCGTGGTTGAGCACCGTGTTTCGTATCATAGAATCGTATCGTTTCTGGTTCAGGAAGAGCTGTCGCCCATGACGCAGCTGCGGATCCGTCTCTCCATACTTGTCGATGTACGGTGCTGGGGTGAAGGACCCCGATAGTCGGAAGAGGTACACGATCGAGCACTTGCGCACGTTGAGGAAGACTCCGATATTACGTTGACACCTGTAGCTTGTTAGTATATGCTGCCTCCCAGCCCCTGTCTCCATGAAAACTTACTTGCGCATGTGCTGCTGTGCACCACCAATCTTGGTATACTCTGTACGGTCCGAAGACGTGTCCGTCTTCTGGCAGCATGTGCCTTGGCTGCATGACAGCTCTCCACAGAAGAGGCAGATAACAGGATCTGTAAGCTCCTTGCCTGTTGTAGGGCATTTCCGTCTCGTCGCCTCTTCGATAAGCGCGTCGTAGTTCTTTGGTAATCCAATCAATTCAAAAATTCCAGGGTGGCTCATCATTGCCGAACGAGGTATGTCGTCTTGGTCCCCGGGCCACATGACTTGATGCTTAACCCATCCAGACACCAAGGCAGATGTTGTCTGAGGCCATCCACAAGCAGACGAGTTATCCGTGATAGCGGCACACATCTCGTCGAATGTTGGCAGCCGAAGTGCTTCGGTAAGACGCTCTAGCTCATCCGCATCAGGCGATGGCGAGATATGGCTGTTGAAGTCTACCCCGTATTTGATGTAGAGGAAGATGACACACTTCCTTAGAAAGGTGAGAGCGTACTTCTTTGAGAATGTATACCAGCTCTCCAGAGTGTCTACACCAGGTTGTTGGAAACCACAATTATCGCCATACTCAACACCTTCGGGGAACTGCGCGGCGTGAAACTCGAGACCGCACTTTGTCACACCAAGAGCAAAGTCGGCAAAATTTGTGATGGCTGGATCTTGCGTTTGCCTGTTGGTGAGGTTGCCAACCCAACTGGCAACAGGAATATTGCGGCCCATGTGATACACAAGCTTGACAAGCTCTGCCAGATAGCACAGTCGAAGCACATGAGATATCTCAGCCTTATGAAGCGGCACCAGGCCGTAAGAACACTCCACCAAGAATAGGAACGAGTCCATACTCAATAGTGGAGGATACGAGTCCAATGGCCGGCGAGCATAAGAGGTCCCAGTGCCAAAGTACCGAGACATGAACAGTTGGCAATGCTGTCTCTCGCTATCTTTCTTGAACTCGGCGTCGATCTTGTTCTCAGATCCACCAGATTGCGCTCCGATAGCGATGTATGAAGAGACCGTCTCCGATAAGATCCTCAAGTGCGTCAGGATGTGCTCAGGAATCTTTTCCAGCAATGTCATGCCTGGCTGGGCCTCAACCCCTCGCTGCTGGACTTCTACCGAAGAGATGGTAAAACCTACAGACTTGACCAGCGTGTCACTGGCGCACAACTCACCGACGGTATCGCCCTTGGCGTCAATGAGATGGCTAGTACGAAGACCATTGACACGAAGCGTATTCCGCAGCCGCCGGTACGCTGCTAGTAGTTCGGTCATCAATTGGTTACCTTCTCCGGCACTGGGTGGTTGGGGATGCGTCGGCTCAGGGGTAACCGAGTCAGAGAACGCGTAACTAACAGGCGTACCGACGGTCGATGAGTGAGACTCCGCATCCTCTCTTCCCCACGTGCTCTCACTAGGAGTTTGGGCTGGAAGCAGTGACTCTATAAGACTTCCAGGAAGGCTTGGGGTAGACATGTCTGGCAAACTTGGCTCATCAACCTCACGCGCTTTGCTTCCACCAAGCCAGTAAGCAGACCCCATCTGCTTCTCCAGAAAGTCGTCAAAGGTGCCCTGAGACAGCAGATACCCAGGATACGACTCATCTATCCCCTTCCAGATAATGGGAACGAAGGCGTTTCCTAACGCTTTACACAGAGGGCAGACGAACTCGTTACGTCGAGTATCCTCAGGATGATGTCTGGCAATTTGGTGCGTGTGACGCCGCACCGTTGCCTCGTAGTAAACCTCGAAGCAGCGATAATGCATCATATGTCCGCAACCGCTTGCCACAGGCCCAGATCGGCAGACGTTAGAGGGAAAGCCCTTACCTATGGTCTGTCGCTCTGCGAGAAAAGTCTCACCCTGGGCGTTGATCTTTTCTACCATCTTCCGGTTTTCGTGGGCAATACCAAAGGGTCGGACATCCTCGGCCGATCGATCAAGACTGCAAGGGGTCTGCGATGCCTCGCGAACAAAGTCAGGGTCCTGGAAATCTGTCTGTCGAAGAATGCGGCTTTCGTTGAAGTGAGCGAAAGTTCCGTAGAGATGGCGGTCATCTGGTTCTTCCTGGCATAGAATACAGGTTCCCATTGGATACTTCCAGTTGTGTTTTCGATCTTCTGTTTGTTCTTCTTCCCCTTCTTCGTCCACATCTTCATCATGATCACTACCCCAGTCAAACGAGGCCTGGTTCTCCATAAAGCTCTTCTGTTGCTGCTGAAACTGCGCCATGACCTTGGCCTGGCGGCTTAGCGCTGCCTTCTTCCTCCTCTCACGCTCTTCCTCGGCAGACGTGTTCGCTGGCGAGGCGGTACTGATCCGATCCACGGAAGCACCTAGGTTCACGTACGCAGTCTCAAAGGTACGAGGACGCCTCTGCCGCAGGCGCTTGAGCACAAGCGCAATCTTGGGATGAACTGCCTTAAACTCGTCCTTGCTCGACATCATGTTTAGGAGAGACACAATTGTCCTCGAGCTGTGTGCCTCGGGCATAAAGTTACTACGCCCGAATCGTGTGAGCGCAATATGAACAAACGATTGCGTTGGTCCTTCACTCATATCGTCGTCACTCGACTTATCCTCGAGAATAGCAATGAGCATGAGATGCAGCACAACTTGAAGAAACGTCTCGAGTCTAGTGAACGGGATAGAAGGTGTGAACTTGGTGGCCACTAAGGGATAGAGGAGTGAGTAGTAAATGACCTGAGCAAACATGCCCGTGCTGGTGAAAGCGCCCAAGTTCTCAAACAGGCCCGAGGGAACTGGTCGAGCTTTGGGCTCGTACACAATCTCTTCGGCAGTCTTTCCGGTTCTCTTGGCCATCTTCTTCCGGTAAGCTAATTCGGACTCCTCTCGCTGATTCTTGTTGTAATGCGCGATGTAGGGATCAATCTCCTCTATAAACTCTGGTCGAAGCTCGAATGTACCGACATCAGAAACACCCTCAGGTGGCTTAAAGGTCGCCATTTCATCCAGCACTCGATGAAAGTCTTCCTGCTCCTGATATTTCTCGGGTAGTTTGTTGCAGATCTCGTTGAAGGACAGGGGCTTAAAACACAACACGTGAGTGATGTCGCGGCGCATGGCCAAAAGCCTGGATTGGGTCTCATCTTCCGAGGAGATCAAAGAGGTACGATCACTGAGCAGGACAATGAGAAGATGAATCATGTCTTCCACAACATCAAGGTGCTGTGCGTCATCTTGAGCCTCCGACTTAAGCTCGAACAAGCCTTTGACCCAGCTTTCCATCCCGAAGCGGTCAATAATCGAGGCCAATACTCGGCTTGGGTTACAAACCACCAAAGCGGTCTGTAGGAGGAATATGTCTCGATGGTGAGATACATCCCGTTGACCAACGCCCCGGTAGGTGCTGGCTTGGTGTCGCAGACTGATTCCGTTGCGAACCCACATATTGGCCTTGATTTGAGCAAGCCAGGCGCAAACACGGAGAGGAAAGTCGAATGCTGCAATAAGATAGTCCTCAGCAGAATAATTCTTCCTTGGCACTTGAGGTCTGCCCATGAGCCTCGGCTTTGACTTGAGCTCCTGCTGCGTGAAGCTTAGCAGGTTCCTCATGGTAGATGCAGGGAGAGATCGGCCGCATTCAATGAGCCACGATAGCGTGTAATGAAGAGCGTGGTGGAAGCTGATTGCATCCTTCTCGACAATGAATTTGACCACATCGTAAGACGACGCCTCAGTATCAAACTCGAAATCGCTCAATGTTTTGAATTGGACCTCGTCCTTGATTTCACTATGCTTGAAACGATGACGTTCAGCGCCAATCGAGTTCAGAATCATCGTCTTGGCTGTGAAGCGAATAGCTCGCTGCAAGTGATGAAACTCATCAGGTGGGCAGTTGCGGAAGGCTTCAGCTAGGTTCCGCGCCTGTAAGTTGATTTGCCTGGTCACAAGAGATGCTGTGATCCAAGAGTCGGCCTCATATTCCACGTGCTCGACCACAGCTCTGACATTGGGACCAATGCATTGATGGAGCTTGACAAGGTCAAGGAACTGCATCAGATAGCGCGGCTCGCTTCTGACACGCTCCTGGACATGTGGTGCTCCGAATAGATACTTTAGATCTTGGTAGAAGTGATACATTCGCCTGTTAGTAACGGACCCGCTCTCAAAACCAAGAACTGCATCGGGGGAGACATCCCATGGATGCCCAACTTGACGGGTTGTCAAGAAGGTGTAGAGAATGGCCAGTAAGCTGGTCATGAAGTTGCCACGCTCGACAACCTCGGCAGTGATTGACGGAGTTGTAAGCATTTGTAGAGAAAGGTTGATGATGGAGTGATCTGGCTCTCGGTCTCCAACCAAGTAGAGCTGAGCTAAGATGGTGTACAGGCTGGCAAACCTGAGGGCTAACACTCGCTTGAACTCAGGAATCGTCACCACGGTGGAAATGTATAAAGCTCGGAGGTCATTCCGGACCTTCTTCCACATCCGTAGATCGAAAAGTAGAAGCCAGTCGAGACGGACGCGGCGAAAGACGTCCTCAGCTGGAGGCACATTCTCACGTTGTGTATATACAGTAGGCGTCTCAATCCAATAACGCCCAGGTTTAGGGGTAGCTTTCTCGGTCTTACCGGGAGTCTTGGGGATAGCGGCGTTTGCTTTGGCGTATATCGAGGGTGCGATCAGGGGTTCTGCTGTATCTGAGTCGGAAGGCGTTGCTTCCCTATCTCTGGCTCGAGCTGGGGTTTGAGATTGGCCTTGAGCTTGGCCTTGAGCTTGAGCTTGTGCTTGAGCTTGTGCTTGTGCTTGTGCTGCAGGCGGTGGAGGTGGGGGCGGATATCCGGCCATGGTTGCTTCATCTTCTTCCAAAGCTTGATCATTGTCCCTCCAATTCATTCCGAGGTCTCCAACGTCTCCTCGAGCATCAACCATCATGACATCGTCATCCTCGTCTTCATCTCCTCCAGCCACAGAGCTCGAGGGGGAATGTTGGCCTTGGTCGTCCATGTCTGCATCATCTTCGTCGTCGTCATCATCATCGTCGTCGTCGTCGTCGTCGTCGTCGTCGTCGTCGTCAATCTCTATTTGAACGCCGGCGCCAGCTCCTGCAGCGGCTTGCAAGGCTAAAATGAATCGGGCATTCATGCCATCGAACCGGCGTCTGTTATCAACTACCTGTTCGTCTTCCTCCTCGTCGTCGATCAAGCCTAGTGTATGAGTTGCCGCGCTTCCCTGACGCCAGGAATTCATAACTTGCTCACAAACGGTGCGTCGGAGGATGTGGCTATCATGGCCAACACTACAGCCAGAAATGTCACTCAGCCACTCGACTAGAGTCCCGCACATTTGCTCGCGGAATGTGTCTCTTGCTGACCGAATGGTGACCGTAACTCTGATGGCCTCCATGATCGTCGCCATCTGTAAGAGTCGTCCAACATCAGGTAGATATGTCAGAATACTTCGCCCAATAGCATCCGTCTCCCAGGCATTCTCAGCTGCCAGCTTGCGGCTCTTGCGACAGGCACGAGCAACCTGATCCTGTACCTCTTGAACAGTATGTTTTTCGTCATTCCACAGGATAAGGGCAAAATCGTTACACGGCTCCGCTTCAGGGCCGTAGTAGTGCGAAGACAGCCGTGACGACTGTTCGTCTTCGAGAATCGATTCCTCTGTTTTGGTTTGTCGCAGCTGCTCTGGGGAACATGAGATAACGTCGCAGATGTAGTCGAAAACCCGGCCGATGGTCATTTGTAGATTCGCCACAAGGTCTTCAGGCAGACCGGCTGCCTCCTTTCCTTTGCCCTTGTCGGTGCCTCCCTGTACGTTGGAATGGATAGTACAGAACAGAGGCGTCCGCCATGCTTCGTCATCTCCACAGTCGCAGCAACCACTATTTCCTACGGATATATGGATTCGAACCATGTGGCCAGTATGGTCGGTCGAATCGAAGCATCGAGCGCATAGGCAGCAGGTCTCGTCAGTGCCGCAAGTACGACACATATAGGATGCCTCGCCCGGCTTGAAGATGTGCCCACATCGCTTCCCCCGCGCCGCTTCGGTATACTCGGCCCCTTCAACTGCGCCTTGAGAATCGCTGAGCTTGAGGCTATCTCCAGGTTTGCCCTCCGGGAAGAGCAGTCGCATATATTCGTTGTTGCCGCCAGCAAGGGACCAGAATAAGCTGGTGAGCAGTTCGCGCGAAGCTTCGTCGGTAAAGCGGTAGTTGAAGCGAGCGGGCAGCTCTGCCAAGAACTGGCAGAGCTGCTGCTCCTGCGTCGACATGGGATGGTTCATGGTCAAGCCAGCCTCATCGTAACCTTTATCGTGATAGAAAAAGAGAAGGAGAAAAGCAAAATATCGATTGCGGTGTCGGCAATGTCGTCAGGTCAAATCGATCGATAGGCAGGCAATAGACTACGAGGTGGGGGAAATATTGGAGAAGTCGGGTCCAGTGGAACAGCGCTGAGCTGCGGATAAGGAAAGACGTCAGTGGCCGAAGCAATGCAAAAAGGGCTTATCTAGTTGTCCAGTGATAGAAGCCAAAATACGCGATTGATTGGTAGAAATCGTGGTTATGTCGTTGTTTTGTACAGTACCGAAGTCGATGATGAGTAGCTTGGATGGGGAGGCTAAATAAGTCCGATTTCTTGTATCCTGAGGCTGAATATGTGATAAACTGAGGTGAAGTGGGCTGGTAGGCGTTGCCTCTCGGTGATTGCACCCTGAAGACACCTATCTACGGTCGCACCAAAATGCACGTTATTAAACAAAGGAGATGATTGAGTCAGATAGAAAAACCCAATCATCGTTTTGACAAACGAGTGATGGAGCACACGTAGGTAGCTGTGTTGGCTATTATGGGTATTGCCGGCTTCGGCGATTGATACCACTGACCAAGCCTTGATATCGTCCAGGAAACTTAGGTGAACGTTGTGTGTGAAATCCTGCCTCTAATTCTCTTCTAATTTGTACAATGTTGATGGCACAGAGTCAATCCCTCGCCCGTTGCTCGATAATCATGTTGCCGGACACCTTATTCCTCATCCTCATCACCGCCCTCGAGGAACTTGTGTCGGATGTCCTTCCATTGTCGCTACGAATCCCGTTAGCATTCAATCACATCGATATTCGCGGTATTCTCGGACGTACGCCTCGGTTGTGGTTGTCCCAGACCTTGTCCATGACGTTGTTGAAGCCCCTGTATCACAATCAGCATCCTGTCCCCGTTGGCCCGGAGGGGCCTAAACCAGCGTGCAGTCCTTACACTTCCCAAGCGAAGCCAGCAGTGAAAACGGTCGCGAGCATCAGGTAGTTGGTGGAGAAGAGGCTCCTGTGAAGCGAATCTTATTAGTCTCGGGGGTCGCAGCGTTGTCGTCTCGTCATCGTGACTTGCCTGTAGAGGGTGTTGGTGAGGGCCTGTGAGGGTGCGCGATTAGCTAATGCGCTCGGCATAATGAGTCGAGAGGTCATCGTGGCCTTACCATTTTGATAGATGAGCGCAATTGAGCGTCTGGAACACGGCTTAGAGTCGGTGGTGGACGTCTGCGACGGGCGGTTGTGAGGCTTCTGTTGAAGGATGGAGAGGTTCTAGAGATTGTCAGGCCAGGAAATTCGCGAAGTTCCGGGAACGCTTTACCTCGCTTCTGATTGGTTCCATCACCAGAGTCAGATATCCCGAGCCCCACCTTATCGGTAATACATTCAACTCACTCTCAGTTATCTCACCTCTGTTTAACATAAGACTATTATTGGAAAGCTAAAGTCTTGTCAGACTACCCTTAACTCTCCAGTTTCATGTTCTTTCTTGTTTTTAAAATGACGATGTATGTGAACCGAGCTGCCAGCGTACACCCACAGTATGACTATCCTTGCCTTCGACCACATTGTGCTTCTACTAGGTACGCTTTCAAGAATTCATATCAACATTGGCTCTGCCATGAGGCGCTAATAAGAGTAATTAGTCTCGATGGCTCTAGGTTCAAAAATACCTCGGCTGCCTCGTAGATACAGTCAGCCCAGAAGCGACATACTTCAGGAATAGTAGGTAGCTTTGGCGCTTATTCAGTGTATGAGCCAGCTAATCTGAAGGTATTTTTTGGTCTTGGTTCTTTAAGTAGGAGCCCGGAAGCCTACTAAGCAGTAAAAATTTCATTAAAAAAACAGCCTTGATAAGAGTCAAGGTCAAGACTTGACATCAATGATCAAAGGCGGTTGGATGGTCACCCGTCATCATACCGGATGGATGCTTACCCGGCAGCCGTCAAAAGGAATTTCATATCTAATATTTATAGCATTAAAGCAAGCCTGGTATTTAAACTTAGAACATGGCTCACATGAATATGGCCATTTTCATACCTACCTTATATCAGCTAGGTAATCGGTGACATGGGAACCCACAAGTGTTCTCCAGGCCATAACTATTGGTGATAGCCTGATAGGAAGCATTCAAAGCCATTCCGTACTTTGGGCTATCACATCATTTCAGGGAAATCATAGTTTGTGCAGAATACAATGGCCCCTAGCTTACCTAGACTTACAGACTTCACACCAAGGAACATTAATTTAAAGAAACCAACAATTGCCCAGCTATAGATGCTACCAGGTAGGTAGTTACGGCATGCTCTGTAGACGGGCATCTTGCAGCCACAAGTACCTAGATTGTGGCGGTGGCTTGTCTAGCTACCTCCATACTACCTACACATGCAGCCCCTCCAAACCCCGCCACGAACTTGCAGCTCTTGTCCTGCTTCGGTAGCTGCCGAGTATTTTCTAAACCTTGTTCGCCTGCGATAACGCCCAGCGGCGGACTCAAGTCAAGTTCTTCTTTCCTTTCCTTTCCTTATTTCCTTTAATATATCAATCCTATCTTCAAGATGCCATCGCAACCCTCAAACGCGGGTATCGTCACCGACGAAAACAGCGGCGAGCGTGAGATCCCGCAGTCCGTGCGTGCAGATGGCAGTACTCGTAGAGCCATCAAGATTCGCCCCGGCTATCGCCCACCCGAGGATGTCGAAGTCTACAAGAACCGCACTGCAGAAGCTTTTCGTGAACGAGGCAAGAGGATTGGAATTCCTGGCGCCACGGGTTTGAAGGAAGAAAACAGCGAGCAGGGCTCGGCCGCTAGCAATAAGAACGCAAAGCGGCGCGAGGCTCGCAAGAAGGCAAAGGCCGCCACCGATGGCGATGATTCTCAGGCCCCTGAACAGGAATCCAAAGCCGAGGAGGTCGATCCCGAAGTCGAGCGCGAGAAGAAGGCCCGGAATCTCAAAAAGAAGTTGAAGCAGGCTAAGGATCTCAAGAACAAGAAGGAGGGTGGCGAGGCACTGTTGCCCGAACAAATCGCCAAGGTTATAAAAATCAACGAATTGATCCGAGAATTGGATGCCCTCGGATTTGATGCTGAAGGGGAGCCCAAGGCGGACCAGGATACGACACCTGCTGATGGCGACAATGAGAAGAAGGATTGAATCTGTTTACCCGACATTTCTCAACTTTCACCTAGAGCATGATTGCGATTGGCCAAGCGATCTTGCTGGCGTTCAAAGACCTGGACTTTGGATTTGCGGCTTTCTAGTACGGCCCAGCTTGAGACCGCTCACGCTATATTGATGAGGGATAGAGGAGCACCTGCTCGATATCCAATCTGGTCACCTGGGCAAGCCAGCTTTCAGATATACAACAGGGTCGCTCAAGTCAACGTGACTTTACAGCAGTCACCCATAAAGCCGATTTGTCTTTTACCCTGCCTTGAGCTTTTAAACTCCTTCAAAGGCACATTGACTGGATCGAAAAACAAGCATTGGGCATGATGCGCCGTATGCGAATAGGTTAGACCAGGGATGGATATATTGCAATCACCTGGAAATAGCAGATGTGTAATGAAAGCCACGAATTGTTTTGAACGCAGTACTTGTATAATCCTGTAACTGAATTGGCGAGGTTAATGACATGTAAGTTGTGACACATAACACTCATGTGTACTCAATGGGCAGCATCCTTTCCAGCTGTAGTCGGCCATAAACTTCCGCAGTAAACCATACAAATCAAGTAATGCAATAAATGTGCTTTTCGTGCGCTTCTTTTTTCGGTCAATGCTCCCAGTCATCTGTTCGTCGAACATGCCATTTATTATAATACGGATATATACTAATAAAAAAGGCCGTATTATGACAATTTCCCAATGAATTTTCGTCTAAGTGAATGAGGTATTCGGTAGCTGGTGGAAGCGGACCAGCAGCCGATGTTCTGCCGTCACAGCTCGAGCCGCTAGCGGAAGGCTCCAGCTGGTGAGGTAAGCTCCCCATCTGCCATGAGCAACCGCCGTCACCAGCCAAACATCTTTCCGCCAACACAACCAAGCTCTTGATACCCATCGCAACAACCCCCAAAACACCCGAATCGATACAGAGGAGAATTGGATTTATATATCAAGGGTCGGAATCAGCTTTGACACCATGTCCGCCGAAGACGAGCGCCAGGCCGCCCTTAATTCTTACCGTGCTAAGCTCATCGAGTCGCGAGAATGGGAGGCAAAGCTCAAGAACTTGCGTCTTGAAATCAAGGATATGCAAAGGGAGTTTGACAAGACTGAAGACAACATCAAGGCACTGCAGAGTGTAGGACAAATTATCGGCGAGGTTCTGAAACAGCTCGATGACGAACGATGTGAGGCGAACAACAACATGGACTCGCACAAGATGAACACATACTAACGGCTCTACTCGCAGTTATCGTCAAGGCCTCCTCGGGACCACGATATGTTGTCGGATGCAGATCAAAGGTAGACAAGGTCAAGCTGAAGCAGGGTACCCGTGTGGCTCTCGATATGACGACACTCACAATCATGCGAATGCTGCCTCGCGAGGTCGACCCATTGGTGTACAACATGTCACTCGAAGATCCCGGCCAAGTGAGCTTCGCTGGTATCGGTGGATTGAACGACCAGATTCGAGAGTTGCGAGAGGTCATTGAGCTGCCTCTCAAGAACCCCGAGCTGTTCCTGCGAGTAGGCATCAAGCCCCCCAAGGGTGTCCTACTTTATGGACCCCCTGGAACTGGCAAAACCCTACTGGCCAGAGCTGTTGCCAGCAGTCTAGAGACAAACTTCTTGAAGGGTATGAATTTTATAGTGATTCTGTCTACAAGGCACATACTAACAACGAGCTAGTTGTCTCCTCTGCCATCGTCGACAAGTACATTGGTGAATCCGCACGACTTATTCGAGAAATGTTCGGCTATGCTAAGGAGCACGAGCCCTGTATCATCTTCATGGACGAAATCGACGCCATCGGCGGACGACGTTTCTCGGAGGGAACCAGTGCTGACCGTGAAATCCAACGTACACTGATGGAACTGCTCAACCAGCTAGATGGTTTCGATTACCTTGGCAAGACAAAGATTATCATGGCCACCAACCGACCCGACACATTGGACCCTGCGTTGCTTCGTGCAGGTCGGTTGGATCGAAAGATTGAGATTCCTTTGCCCAACGAGGTTGGCCGACTGGAGATTCTCAAGATTCACTCGCAGAGCGTCGTGGTTGATGGCGACCTTGACTTTGAGAGTGTAGTGAAGATGAGTGATGGACTGAATGGTGCCGATTTGCGAAACGTAGTCACTGAAGCGTAAGTCCTTCTCCGGCACCGTATTGTCTTGGAAATTTCTAACATATGGAACAGTGGCCTGTTCGCCATCAAGGATTACCGTGAATCAATTAACCAGGATGACTTCAACAAGGCTGTCCGCAAGGTGGCCGAATCCAAGAAGTTGGAGGGCAAGCTCGAGTACCAGAAGCTGTAAGCCAAGACAGGCACATCATGCTAGATGACGATGGATAGAAGCTACGGCGGATAGGCGCACGGGAACTCCACGGATGATGGATGTTGATGGGTACAGCGTCGCTGGGTAATCTGTAAGACTGTACAATAGAGTCAGGGCCAGCGGCTTCAAATCGGCTCAGCCCTAGAAGTAGGAATGCATAATGGCGTCCCGGAAAGAGAGTTCTTGGCGAGTCAGATGAAGGGACCGGCACTGCACTGCAGCATCGACAAGCATAAGACCCGACCGAATCCTTCGTCTCGGCGCTTGTACCGTGATGTGTTCATGATTGGCGGGGCGTTTGACTTTCATTGAAAATCGTGGTCAATCCACTCTGCATAGTATGCAAGGCTGATTTCTAGTAAGATCCCCCCCGCCCACAGTAAGCTCATGACCGAGTCTGACTTGGCAAATATGCGAAGTGCTGAGGATGTAAGATCAGGAGGTGCTTATGACAATGGACCCGTAAGCTTAGGCTCAGCTGCGTTGATTGTAAGAAGATATTTGGCTGTATGACTAAAATATATAGATACTGTGTATTCCGGACAATTCAAGACTACTCTAACTATACGCCCATAACCAAGTGTCTCATCCGAGTTGAAGCTTCAACCTCACCAAGCAAGCCATGGCAACGGGCCAAGGCTGACAAGCACCATCCTTTATTTGATAACGGTGTAAGAGGAGGAGAACACCCATACGGCAACGTGGCTGATGTCAGAAACCTGGATGGCTCGTGTCAATGGCTCTTTTTGACCCGTAAGGCTAGAGCTAGATTCGAAGAGTGAGCGCAATCTCTACTGACAAGGCTAGAGGCACAGAATGGGTCGCTCATTTGGGAGGCATGATGACATCGATGTGACATGAGGCGCATGGATAGAGCTAACAATAGCTACGGCTGAGCGGGAGAGACAGATACAGAACTAAACTAGAGCAAAACAAAAAGAAACCAGACAAGACAAATTGCCCACTGAGGAATGTAGGTATGTAGTTGAAGGCTCAGGCTAGAATACGTCGAGAAGGGGAAAAAACAGCCAAGACTCGGACCTGAGAGACAGCGCCGAGCCGAGTGGAACTGAGGCTGGGTAGGGAGTTTCTATTCTTAGGAGACTGAGGCTGTGAAGCAATCCATGACCAGGGGAGCTCAAAGACCCACGACCCGGGGGCGATCCAACGCCATATCCACCATAACATAACAATGGCTGGGGATTGGATAATGTCCCAGTTCTAGTCTTTTAGGATCAATCGCATAGCGACATGTCCCAGCGGCGATGACCGGCTGACTTGTGGGAAACACAAGCATCAGAGTCGTAAAACTTTTCAGGGGCATGCATATATCCAAGGCGCATATGTACGTACCATAGTGATCCTGGGCGCAGGGGAATCTATCAGTGCCGAGGGGGAGTTACATGTTGGATGTTGAGAGGCCCTAGGCTGGAGCCGGAGAAATACGAACAAGAATGATGGGTGGGGAGGCTCGTATGGAGGCGCAGATCTCTGCTTCATGATAACGCTGCTGAAGCTTTTAGGCCATTTTAGTGGAAGAAAGAATCTGAATCAAGCTGCAGGTTGACAGGTTCCCGGCGTGTGCCTGGCGCATGTACTCTAAAGGACAAGACCCGGGAAGTCCGTGAGGCTGGGTAAAGTTGGAGGGAGGGGTGGTCGATGACGATGTTTGGATATGGACGTACAAGACATGATAAAGTGATGGTTAATTACGGTTACCTGACAAATAGTAGAAACTCGTAGTATTAGACAAGGTCATGATTTTGTCGGACATGGTACAAAATAGACGGTTACTACTACCATCTATCGATAGGCGAGTTGCAGATAAAAGTTAAGCTTATATGTACAGACGCATTCACTGTAGCCTTGTAAACTGAGGACTTTTACTGTCTGTGTGTGCGGCTCGGCATGCGTTGCCATGACGAACTTTCAAGGGAACCTAAGCTTTCACGATCTAACTCAAATCGTGAGAGTCTTGGTCCCAGCCAAGAGTTCACCCACCGCCTACCGGGCCATGCAGGCCGAGCTAGAATCGACGGGGCAAAGTCCCCCAGTAGTATTCTTAGCATGCTGATTATTTGTGATGGATTACTAGCATGAGTGTCAGTCGTTTGAAAGCAACCCCCCTCCGTCTTGGACCCTTAGACGACCATCAGCCATGACTGACGATCAGTAGCCGCCAGCCAAGGGCCACGTTTACGATAAGAGATGCAGTGCAACAGCAAGAGGCCAGTAGCCCTGTTGGTACATGTGTTCATTATCTAGGTATAGAGAGATAGGTCATTAATTAATCTGCAGAGCAATGGTAGTCAACTCAAAACACCCGATGGTGGGATATCCCTGAGCCATCCATACGTACTCCCCACAGGTACTTGTTCACACGAATAGTTTCATGATGACAGTTGACTATCAACGGTATTGCAAACATGAGCCTTATGGGCCTTGCTTGTTAATCGGATTTGTCTCTGACTGCTTCTGCCCGCCCGTTAGATAGCTCAGCCTAGGCCAAACCAAACCAAACCAAACCAAACCACACCAAAACATTTAAACTAGAAAGCCTTCCTTTAACTTCTGACCCCTGGCTGAAACCCATGTTGACCACCCCCCTCTACTGTCATCCCCAACCCCACTCTGTCGGTGGCCAAGATGGCTCTTGAGACGACCGTGGGCTAGAGGAGGCTGCGTTGCTGAGGTGCAAAGAGAGCGCAGGTGCAGTCAGAACGCATGGTGGTACCTAACGTTTGCGTTAGCTTACAGGCCAAAGAGCAAAGTACTCCACATTGGGAAGCTAGGACCAAGCCCATTGACCCATCCCATACGCATACCGCTCCTGCTAAGTTACCGCTCCCGCTCTGTGCGCGCATTCGACATTGGACGGGACTAGGTAGGTACTCTGATGCGCCTACTGCCTGCCTACCTTACTGTACCTTCCGGCAGCCAGCTCGACGACTACATATACAACCAGCTCCTCCTCCCTCCTCACCTTTCTTGTTCTGCTCTTCTCTCCTCTCTCTTCTCATACATCGTACCTTCTTGCTTCGTGATACCCTCTTCTCAACCTATCCGCCTGTTTCCTCTCCCACACACATTCGCTCGCTCTCGGCTTCGCTCCTCCCGCCGACCGCCCTTTAACGAACCCATTGCAAACGTCCTTCTACCGCAAGGAGCTCAGTCAACATGTGGTAAGGAAGCCTCTTGGTCACCGCCTTTGCTGCCACCCAGACCTCCCCTCCTCGCCAGCCACCGAGCTTCCATCGACCCTTGCTTGCCCAAGACGCAGCTTAACATGGGAATGGGAGTGAGGATGAAAAGCTGGGCTCGAGAACAAGATGGGAAGGCAGTCGAATGGCTCAACTCAAGAACCGCAGGTTGCTAATTACACCGATCCACAGTGGTATTTTCGGATACATCAACTACCTGGTGGAAAAGGACCGCAAGTTCATCCTCGACACTCTGGTCAACGGTCAGTGCTCTCATACCCTTGCCCCCCTCAGCTGCCCCTCTGCAACGTCAGACGCCCCTCTCAGCAGCCCCTTTATCAGCCGTGCCCCGCCCCGCCAGTCACTGGTGAGACGCGAGATAACGCCAGCTTCCTGTTGCTGACATGCCTTTTTGCAAACAGGTCTGTCCCGCCTCGAGTACCGTGGATATGACTCTGCTGGTCTAGCCATCGACGGCGACAAGAAGAAGGAGGTCCTTGCCTTTAAGGAGGTCGGCAAGGTCGCCAAGCTCCGAAAGCTCATTGACGAGTCCGAACTCGATCTTGAGAAGATCTTCGATTCACATGCTGGTATTGCCCACACCCGATGGGCTACCCACGGCCCCCCCTCTACCACCAACTGCCACCCCCACCGGTATGTTTTGATGAAGCCGCAAATCCCATCTCGATATAGTCGTACTGGATCTTTGTTCTCTCGTGTTTGAGATGATGAAGATCAGTCCCGAATCGAGCCTGACTCCGGACACCGTGTGCTGATCAACCCCTGAATGTAGATCCGACCCCAACTGGGAGTTCACCGTTGTCCACAATGGTATCATCACCAACTACAAGGAGCTGAAGACCCTCCTCGAGACCAAGGGCTTCAGATTCGAGACCGAGACCGACACTGAGTGCATTGCCAAGCTCACCAAGTACATCCACGACCAGCACCCTTCCATTGGCTTCACCGACCTTGCCAAGGCCGTCATCCAGGAGCTTGAGGGTGCCTACGGTCTTCTCATCAAGTCCGTCCACTACCCCCACGAGGTTATCGCCGCCCGAAAGGGTTCTCCCCTCGTTATCGGTGTCAAGACCGAGCGCCGCATGAAGGTCGACTTCGTCGATGTCGAGTACTCTGACGACAAGGCTGCTCTCCCCGCTGAGGCCGCTGCCCAGAATGTTGCCATCAAGAAGAACGACCTTCTTGCTCCTGACTCTGCCGGTGCTGCCGACAAGTCTCTCCTCCACCGATCTCAGTCTCGTGCTTTCATGACCGATGATGGCATGCCCATGCCCACTGAGTTCTTCCTCTCCTCCGACCCCTCGGCTATTGTCGAGCACACCAAGAAGGTCATGTACCTTGAGGACGATGACATTGCCCACATCCACGAGGGTTCTTTGAACATCCACCGCCTCAAGAAGGCTGATGGCAGCTCCAACGTGCGAACCATCCAGACTCTGGAGCTTGAGCTTCAGGAGATCATGAAGGGCAAGTTCGACCACTTCATGCAGAAGGAGATTTTCGAGCAGCCCGAGTCCGTCGTCAACACCATGCGTGGTCGTCTCGACATTGCCAACAAGACCGTCACCCTTGGTGGTCTTCGTTCTTACATCTCCACCATCCGCCGATGCCGCCGCATCATCTTCATTGCTTGCGGTACCTCGTACCACTCTTGCATGGCTGTTCGTGGTATCTTCGAGGAGCTTGCTGAGATCCCTATTGCCGTCGAGCTGGCTTCGGATTTCCTTGACCGACAGGCCCCTGTCTTCCGTGACGACACCTGCGTCTTTGTCTCCCAGTCTGGTGAGACCGCCGACTCCCTCATGGCTCTCCGCTACTGCTTGGAGCGTGGTGCCCTGACCGTTGGTATCGTCAACGTTGTCGGTTCCTCCATCTCTCTCCTCACTCACTGCGGTGTTCACATCAACGCTGGTCCCGAAATCGGTGTCGCCTCTACTAAGGCCTACACCTCTCAGTTCATTGCTATGGTTATGTTCGCCCTGTCCCTGAGCGAGGACCGTGCCTCCAAGAAGGCCCGCCGCGAGGAGATCATGGAGGGTCTCTCCAACGTCTCTGCCCAGATCAAGCACATTCTCGAGCTTGACTCCTCCATCAAGAAGCTGTGCGAGAACTTCAAGAACCAGAAGTCTCTCCTCCTTCTTGGCCGTGGCAGCCAGTTCTCCACTGCTCTTGAGGGTGCCCTCAAGATCAAGGAAATCTCCTACCTCCACTGTGAGGCTGTCATGTCTGGTGAGCTCAAGCACGGTGTCCTGGCTCTGGTCGATGAGAACCTCCCCATCATCATGATCCTCACCCGTGACGACCTCTTCAAGAAGTCTCTCAACGCCTACCAGCAGGTCATTGCTCGTGGCGGTAAGCCCATCGTCATCTGTAACCCCGATGACGAGGAGTTCAAGGCTTCCGAGGCCGAGAAGATCGAGATCCCCAAGACCGTCGATGTGCTCCAGGGTCTCCTCAACGTTATTCCTCTCCAGCTCATTGCCTACTGGCTCGCCGTCCTCGAGGGCCTCAACGTCGACTTCCCCCGTAACCTGGCCAAGTCGGTCACTGTCGAGTAAGCTCTACTGTGTTTGATTTGTTGTCATGTACAGTATGAGTGTGGCGGCTGCTTGGGTTTCCCCGTGCACACTAGCACGAGGTTTATGATGAGTTTTGGAGTTGGTTCTTGGACAAAACTGGCTCGGGTTGAGACTATTGATCAAGTCTTTTGTGTTTTGTCTGCCTGGATAGCATGGAATGTATGTTTGGCAAAAATAAATGAATGAATTGGAGGCCAGGGAACCAGGCTGGTCAGATTTAGAAGGGCAAACCTCGAGATGGGGTTGGATAAGCAAGTTGGCTTATTATATGACAATATTAGTTTGAGGCAACGTAATCATGAATGTTAAATCAAGTTTTGCAAACTGAACTGGATGGAAGCCCTGATTTCGTGTGTCTATTGTTACATGATTCTACCGAATGGCTTGTTCGCCTTGGACAAGCGTACTGGTACGTAGTAAGCGTGGCTTAGTGACCATGGTGTCCATCCTGCGGTGTTAGAAGATTGTCATCATCGTCGTGATTGTAAGCAGCCAGATTTCCTTTGGTGCGACATGAATCTGGCGTCTTTGTTTAGCCCAGATTCTTATGCAACCTCGTTGTCAATTAAATGCGTGACTAGGCCTGGCCACACAATCTTTCTCATTCATCAACCGGTGGAGTTTCTAGACAGTTTGAGTACCATAACCCCGGATTCGCTCTGCAAAAGCCCAGCTCTGAGCCTCAAGCTGCAGGCCATCGGTAATTTCGACACCCTCCTTTGTGACAACGGCCAATGAGTAGGAGTCCAGACTGCGGGCGTCGCGGTAGAACAGAACCTTCATACACTCCTTGATAATCTTGACAGCTTCCTCCTTGTCCAAGTTCTGGGAAGCCTCCTCGTCGGGTACATGACGACGCATGATGGGTTGGGCCAGCATAGAACCGAAGCCGGTGGCCAGACTGGGGGCACTGTATGTGCTGCCGAGAAGATCAGCGGCGGCGAGGAAAGGCTTGTCGTCATCGTCGAGACCGGCCACGAGGACGTGGTTCCAGAGAGGGTCGAACTTGGAGCGACGGCGGTAGAGCAGCTTTGCGAGGTAGCGGTGGAGGTTTGCGGCGTTGAGGCGCGGGGCGTCGGGGGAGGTATAGGCCTCGTCGAGGGAGAGGTCGATGAGATGGCGGTCGAGGTACTGCATGTCGGAGATGTCGCCGCTGAAGCCCACGACGGACGAGTCTGCGAAGGAGCGGAGTCGCTTGACGTCGGTGAAGCGGGCGAGGGAGCCGTATGAAGCTGTAGATGGTTAGCAATTGTTGCGAGGTTGGTATTGGGGAGGACGGACCTAGGTTATCGGCGGCCATGACAACGCCGTCCTTGAACTTGATGGCGATGACGGAGGTACCAGTGACGATAGGCTGCTGGGTGTTTTGCTTGGGGCCGTTGTCGCCCATGTAGGAGGCATCATAGGCACCGTAGACGTCGTCTCTAGGCTGTTGAGTGGGAAGAAGTTAGCTTGTGGAATTGGCTGGGTTGGAGAGTTGATTGAGGAGGACATACACGACCCCAAGCTTGCGGACGGTGATCCATTGTTTATGTGGTTGAGGTGGGAGGTTATTGGTGAGGGTGGGTGGAGAGGATCAGTTGGCGGCAGATGTCGTTCAAGAAAGGCAACGGCGTTGTTGGGAGTTGATGGTGGTGATGATGGAGTTGCTGTTACAGTTCCTAGCCCAGCCTTGACCTCATTCACACTGTCGCGTCCAACGGCAGCCTGCGACCAGTGGACGAAGGTGGAGTGGGGGCGGTTACATAATCTCAAGCCATAGTTGCGATTGGCCCAGCCCTGAAGCTGCAGGAGCTGTAGCTCCTCAAGTACAGAGTACGCAGAGCAGTAGCTAGGGCTGGCCGAGGCTGCCGGTACTGTTACTAGGTATGGAGCTCTCGTGCCCAGCCCACTACTACCTAGGTAATAAGTCGTCAGTCACCACCCACCTTTGGTTTTCGGCACTGACGAGGGCACAGGCACCATTCTCACTCTCTTCAGCCTCTTGTTGAACTTTGACCTATCAATTCGCATCAGCGCAACTCAGCCTCGTCTTTGATTGCCGCTCGCTCTTGTACTTGGCGCGATAAGCGTACTCATCCCCAGAACAACTCAATCAACCTCTGAAAATGCTCACCGTCGTGGGCCGAGCCGCCGGTCGTCGCGTTCAGACGACTCGCCTGCCCTCTTGCGCTTCCACCCCCGCCCAGTCGCTCTACCGCCAGTCGCCTGCAGCAACTGCGCTTCCTATTCGCAGCTTCTCCCTATCAGGATGGGCCGGTCTTCCTTCTTCCGGTAATGACAAGGCTGTTAAGAAGACTCCTGCTAAGAAGACGGCTGCTACCAACACCAAGTCCAAGTCCAAGGCCACCGACACCAAGTCCACCAAGACCAAGGCTGCGGCTAAGACCAAGGCTGCAAAGGCCACCAAGTCTCCCAAGGAGAAGCCCGAGAAGAAGCCCAAGAAGCAGGTCGACCCCGAGACGCTGAAGAAACTCCAGATCAGGGAGATTAAGAAGTGGGCGCTCAACGACAAGGTGCCTCAACTGCCACACACAAGGTGGACTCTTTACTTGTCCGAGCAGAGGGGAAACCTTGCTCAAGAGGGCGGAAACATCACTACACAAGTTTCTGAGCTGTCAAAGGGGTTCAGAGAACTTTCTGAAACCGAGCTCAAGGTATGAGATTTTCGCGTTGTATTCCCCTCGATTGCAATCGCGCGGCTAACGCAGGACCTAGGACCTCGACGACAGAGCCGCCGTTAATCGCGAGAAGAACAAGGAGCACCATGAAGCCTGGGTCAAGTCCCACGAGCCCGCGCGCATCTACATGGCCAACAAGGCGCGCCGCCGCCTCGCCAACCTGACGGGCAAGCCGTACAAGGGCATCGCTGACGACCGCCTGCCCCAGCGTCCCAATGGCTCGTACACCCTCTTCCTCATGGACCACTACTCGCGCACTGACAGCGAAGAAAACCACGAGAAGTTCAAGGAAATCGGTAGGGCCTGGAGGGAGCTGAGCCCCCACGAGAAGAGCCGGTATGAGGAGCGCAACGCCGAGACCTCGGTCAAGTACCGTGCCGAGATTGACAAGCTCGAGGCGCGCGCCAACGCTATCAAGGCCGCGGAGGCAAATGCTGCCTAAAGGGGATAATTGGGACCCGGGCTGCTGCTTGAAGGAAGGCAGCATTTATGTACAAAGGGCTGTGTGTTTTTTCCTAGGTTCTCGCAAACGTCGGAATATGGAGGGTTTATGATCTACGGTTTGGTGGGTGGTGCTCTTAGCAATGGACTCGGGGTCATGGAAAAGGGTGGGAGTCTGCTGTGTTCTTGTTCGTTCGTAAACGTATCGAACCAAGTGTATCATACCAGGGCCTTGCACAGAATCAGGGCAACCTCAGATCCAGCTGTGCTGGTGGCGGGTATGGTTATTGCGAGAATAGCTGACAAGTAGATGCTCATTCAACTTCCCTTTGTCTCTTGATATAGTCTAACGTATAACGTATAACGGTGAAGTCTACCGCCGCCTTTTCAAATGCACCTGATGCTCATGGCCAAACCAACCAGCGCCTCGCTTCTAATGTTGAAAATATCCAAGTCCTAGCCAACATCCCATAGGGTATCGTGTATAAGCCAAACTACCCCTGTTTATAAGGCTGAACATCCAAAACCGCCTCTCCATCTGCAGCATACCAAGTTGCCCCTGTTGTCTTGACTTGCCTCCCACTCGCGAGGTAGAGAAGCAGGTAGGAATGTTTCGCAATATGGCCCCAGCAGTATAGACGGATCCAATCATGGGACTCGTCTCGACGGCACCAAGTTCCCCAACCTGCCAGGCCACTCTGGAGGTAGTTGTTGAGAAACACCCAGGTGTCGAACCGTGTTGTGGGACTCCAGTCTGCGCAGTTGAGAAGCCAGTATCCCCTCTCAAAGGGATCCACATCACGAGTTGCTGTCGGACGATAGCGCGACGATAGGTCTCGGGCGAGCTTTGCTAGCTTCTCTGAGATCAAATCTGAAGGGTCGATATCGTCTACACTTACAGGCGGGGAGGGCGGGCGGATCTCCAGACTGCTGCTGAGATGGTCCACCTGCGAGTTTCTCGTGGACAGGGCCGGCCCCGTGTCGCTTGAGTTTCGGACAAGATTGCCGTGTTGGACATGGCTGATCTTGGGACGCTTGGCTGGCGGAGGTTCTGACTCTGCACGTGGTGATCGAGCTGGTGAGTGGCTGCTAGCCATGCTGAGCGAAATGTGTGAGGTATCTGGTCCCAGGTGCTCAAATGCTACCAACTCTGTGTCAGCCGAGGCAGTAGGAGCTTCGACTTCTTTGCCTTCTCGGGGTGTTGTTGGGATTACATCGTTGATATATATAAAGCCAGGTTGCTGAAGCGGTAGTGACTCCTCGTGGCTTGTGTCGGGTAGTGAAGAGGGTATATCTATATGTTGTTCAAGGCCGGACGCAGGAACACGCCGCCTGTGCGCGGTTGGAGATGAATACTCCAGCGACACCTGCGATGATCGCGACTCTCCGACATAACGTTGTAGAATACGGGAGGGAGAAACATTGAACAGCCCAGCATCTGGGATAGGATAGGAGTCACTGATCTGGCTAGGCGGTGCACACCACGACGTGAAGGATCCAAAGCCAGCGTTGTCCGATGCGGGGACTACATCATGAGCCACCTCTGTATAATATAGACGCGGGGAAGACCGGTTGTCCAAAGCGCCTTCAAAGCTCAGGTCCTGAGATGTGATGTCAAACGACTGTCTGAATGAAGTAGTGGCTTGAGTTTGAGTAGGCGATGGTGCCCGTTGAGGCTGTTCTGGTGCCGCACATTCTTCCTCTTTGCCCTGCGGCTCCTTCAGAGGTACTGAAGTGCACTTCTGAGGCTGGAAAGCGAGATAAGCTTGCGCAAGCTGGCGGTAGACGGCATCATCAGCTGCGCGACTGGGCGCTGTGATGTAGACGAGTATCTCGACGTCGTCCTTGCTGTTCCTTGGCATGATTTGGATGCCAGTAAAGCATGGCGGCTGGTGCTTGTCGAAAGACAATATCTTGTCGAGCGGCCGTAGAACCAAGAAGAAGATATAGTAGTATAGTAGGGGTTGATTATATGCTGATGTCCAAGTCGTCCCAAAATAGGTATCAAGTAAACGAGAGCACGAGCCAGGTGTACATGGTAGACAAGGGTGCAAAGTATATAGAAAAGAAGTTGAGGACTATAACCAAGACCAAGTGGTGAATAATGCTTGGTGAAAAAGAAGAGAAAAGGCCAACAAGTCAAATATTTGTTGTTTGTGAGATGCAGAGTCCAACATTCATTCATTCATTCATTCATTCATTCACGCTGAGGTCGCTGAAGATTCAAGGCATCCATTCGCTGATTGGCTGCTAGGCACCGCTCTCTGGAAGCCCGGCCCGCTGGATCATACCCCACTATTTTATTCCCATTAGCCTAAGGTCAGCCACAAGAGACCCCTGCTCTCTCTCTCTCTAAGTTAGCTCATCCCAGCATTAATCCTACCATCGCAAAGAGCCTCTCTTTCGTGTCTTATTCCCCCCCTTCTACAGCTGCTCCTCTCTACTCACTCAGACAAATTCAAACATGGCTCAGGGCACAAAAACTAGAGGCGTTCTCGGAAGAGTCGTCGTCATTGGCGGAAACGGCTTCCTAGGCCATCACATCGTCAACCAGGCTCTCGAGCAATGGACCACCACGGCCACTATCGGCGTCGACCTTCGCTGCGAGCGCAACCGCAATCCCGCTGCCGAGTACCGCGAGTGCGATATCACCGACTCTGAGTGTCTTCTGTCTCTGTTTGAGGAGCTCAAGCCAGACGTCGTCATCCATACAGCCTCGCCCGTTGCCAACAACCCCAGCATCGGCAACGATATCTTCAAAAAGGTCAATGTCGACGGCACACAGTCTGTTGTCGACGCCTGTAAGAAGGCCGGAGTCAAGGCCCTCGTCTACACCAGCTCGGCCAGTGTCATCAGCGACAATGTCACTGATCTGCTCAACGCCGACGAGCGCTGGCCTGTGATCCGAGGAGAGCAGCAGACTGAGTACTACTCCGAGACCAAGGTACCGCCCCCTATAATTGCTATCCTAGACAGACAGGCTCACAGGACACCCCCTTGCAGGCCGAAGCCGAAGACATCGTCCTCAAGGCCAACCGTCTCGACGACTCCAAACTCCTCACAACGTCCATCCGTCCAGCTGGCATCTTTGGCGAGGGCGACGTCCAGCTCCTCGCGGGCATGGTTAACGCCTACAAGCGCGGCAAGCACACGGTGCAGGTCGGCGACAATGAGAACCTCTTCGACTTCACCTACGTCGGCAACATCGCCCACGCCCACCTCCTCGCCGCCCAGCTTCTCCTCGCCAGCGCCGCCTCTGCCACTGTGCCCCTCGACCACGAGCGCGTCGACGGCGAGGCCTTCTTCATCACAAACGACACCCCCGTCTACTTCTGGGACTTTGCCCGCACCGTCTGGCGCGCCGCTGGCTACGACAAGGGCACCGAGCCCAACTGGCACCTCGGCCGTGAACTCGGCATCACCTTTGGCTATATCAGCGAGGTCCTGGCTGGTATCCTTGGCAAGACCCCGACCCTCACCCGCAAGGCCATCATCATGAGCTGCATGACCCGCTACTACAACATCACAAAGGCCAAGCGTGCCCTGCGCTACCAGCCTGTCTGGACGCTGGAGGAGGGCATCGACCGTGGTGTGAAATGGTTCCTCGAGCAGGACAAGAAGGAGGCTGCTGCTGTCAAGGCATGATGATTGTGTGAACCTGGCAACGAGAGAAATGAGAAAGAGGGAGGATCTAAATTTAATGAGAAAACGAAGGTGAATCGAGTCAAGCTAAAGACTTGGCTACCAACGTACATACTCGGTCCATGTATCTACAGGCGAGCTCTTTAATCATCGTCAACCCTGCTTCAAATTGGAGCACTTGGCGACTTTTCTATAATTTGGCAATACGGCATTACTCAGTACATCCGCGTTACCGTACATGTGGGTGGTTTCTCATACAGCCTGGCAGGTGACCACTGTATTCACAACCGTACGTAGTCCAGATAATACACAAGATATGGCAAGCCCTCAATCATTCAATCATGAGCTACCCAATCGGAACGGAATCTATTGTTCCTATCTCGCTGTCACCGCCATCCCGTGACCAAGATCCCATCTGATCCCAGAATGAAGCCAACATGTTGCATCCTCACATCTGTCCCGACCCAGCATCCACACATCAGCACCTGCAACTGCTCGAAGAATGTCCTTTGCATCTTCGTCACGCCAAGGGAATCAACCCGCTCACATGGTTTACTCCATCCAACTCAAGGTATAGAAGAAGAAGATGAAGAAGAAGAAGAGGAAGAAGAGATAAAAAAGAACAAGACCCTCTCTTTCGACCCTTTTTTGTTTCGTAATAGAGGCGTCAACCTCCAGCCGCTCCAAGAATAGAAAACACCGAACCAAAAAGAACTAGTAAGAAGACGAGCAGACAAATTCTCGCATGTCACGTCACGTAGGTGATTCGAGCTTTGACGTGACATAAATGCTGAGGGTTGAGAAGAGAAGAGAAGATAACAGGAGGAACATCATCTCTCCAGAAGAATGAAGAAACTACCAGGTTCGTGTCGTGTAGAAAACAATGTTAGGGGGGGGGGCTCTTTTGGTAAAGTGCTTTTTTCCTTTTTTTCGAGGGGCATGGCATGAACACGCCGAGCAAGACAAGAGGAACGCCGTCGACTATGCAAATGACTCTACTCCCAAATCATGCCTCCTCAACTGCACGTGAAAAAGAAACGAAGCTTGACTCCTGGGCGTTGCCGGCCCATCCTTGGTCAAGAATATCATTGGAATAGTATCATGAGTTGCCGGATACCCCGAGCCCACCGCCTTGACGTCCTAGGCCAGAGTTACGCCATTCCCGCCTCCTGCTATGCTCGGCACTATCGAGCTGGCTATCCGACTGGTTGAACTGGTTGACGCCGTAGGGCGAGTTGTTGGCCAGATCGTTTCGCCCTCTGAACCGCGCTGGCGAAGTCCCGGGCCCATTGTTGACATGGGCCATCGCAGGTTCTTGGATTGTGCGAACAGTGGCTTCACCCTGCCAGATCGCTGGGTCAGTTTCTACTCGCCGAGCTGGTGGTCGGGTGGAATTGTCCTGACGGTTATAGACCTCATTCACATCAGTGATGGAAATCTGTCCCCGGCGATCCTGGAAGCGCTTCAGGATATCTTTTGTGGTAAGGTCCCCACTGTTGCTGAAGATGTAGGGGTCGTTGAGGAGACCAAGGATCTCGTCAGGAACCTGTGGCATTGTTAGCTTGGGTGTCAATGTCGGTCTCCTACACGAGACAGTCTCACCTGGCACATTTCCTCGATATGCGTAATCATCATTTCTACGGCATCGATAACGTAAATGGCTTCGCTGTCAAGCGCAGGCGCTCTGTTAGGGTTCGTAAGGATATTGGGTGCAATGACGGTGGCGAGATTTCTCGTGTCCATCTTTGAGCCAAGGTCCTCATCCAGCTGGTGGAAAGTCCCAGCCCACTTGAGGAAGCTGAAGAGAATCTCGAGACAGTCTCGGTGACTCTTTGGTAAGAGGCAGCACGTCAGGTGCAGACACTGCTTTCTCCTTTCGGGGTCTGCGATCTTAGCTGCGCTGACCCATAGCCTGTATAGCTTGTGCGTCATGAGGGGATCCGGTAGGTCTCGGAGGTAACGCTTGAGAAGAGCAGCCAGCTGAACGACGGGCTGTTCCATAAAGTTGACCACGTCGCAGCCTTCAGCGTTGATAGTGTCCACCAGACCCTGCTGCTTCTTGATGTTGCCGTTCTTTCGGAACACACCCTCGACCGAGAGATCCATCTTTCGCATCGATGAGACGATATCGTCAATAACTGCAGGGATTCGAAGCGTGCCGGGACCAACACCGTCAGTTGAATCCGCACCATCCCTCTCGATGATGATCTCCAGGGGAACACCAAACACGCCCTTCTTCTTGATATTCTTATTCTTGTCGTTCTTGAAGGCCTTTCCAAGGTTCTTCCAGAAGGTCGCCTGTTTACGCGATTCAATGAAGCTGAGAAGCTCGTCTAATGAGAACTCTTGCTCAATCATAGGCTGCATGGTGAGGACGGCGAGATGGCGCACGTTGAAGTATTCGAGACCAGATAGCTCTGAAAAGAACTTTCGTCCAATCCGCTCTGGCATCGCATCACTGCGGTCTCGATCGGCTGATTGCGTTCGTTGATGGCCCATGCCTAAGCCTTGGGCGTCTAGCGAGCGGTCTGAAAAAGGCTGTGGCGTTCTCTGTTGCTGCTCGCGGGATTGCTCGACAGCTACAATCCTCGGAATGTCGTCCAAGGTGATGCCGTCGTTCTGCCCAAACATGATATCGGTAGAACCCTGTTGGTCATGGCCTTGTCCAGCATCGCCAGCTGAGCCAGGGCGCGGTCCTCGGCCATCAGAGTCCATCACACGAGAGCTTCGGGCCTGTCGGACACTAGAAGACAGGTGTCGGTCCAGTCGCGTACTCCGCAGTCTGCGCACATCATTCAGAGTGTTCTCATAAGACGACTCTCGTTTGCTGCCGCCAGGTCCGCGTGACTGTGAATCTCCCCGCGGCCTCGAATCGTTTCCGTGGCCATCAGCTGCGCCGTGTCCGTTATTATCGGAGTCGTCATTGGGCCGCGGAAGGGTACCGTTGGCTTTTAGAATATCCAGCAGGCGGGCCAGGGCGACCCTAAGTAGGAAGACGTATTGCTGTAGTTTAGAAACATGCTCGAGTTGCATGGATGGGTCGGGGTTGGGTCCAGTACAATTTGTACAATAGATCCTTCGATCAAGACTGTTGTAGCGAGCCTCCTGCAATGATCGGCCGACATCCCGGCCACACTTTGTGCACTTAACACAGTGGATATGCCACCTCATGTCGCCGTTCTTAGCACACTCGTCCTCGACAGATCTATGGCAGAGAGAGCAGTGGTCCGAATCGTTGGCAGCAAGTTTCCCACCGCTTGCAGTCATCGATAATTGTCCATCATCATTCTTGACTGCGTCGAGATCGCTCAGATCATCCAGGAATTGGTAAAGGCCAGTTGAGGCGTTCACTTCACGCTCAAGACGCAGTGCCCCTTGAAGACAGATACGAATGAGAAGTTTGAGGTAATGGGCGAGGCCGGTGACGAGGGAAAGTAGTTCTTGTGTGACGCCAATTTTTTGGGTTGCGTTGTCTTGAGTTTTTGAGAGTAGAGAGAAAAATGATACAATCTTCTTGCATAAAAGTTTGGCTTCTCGCCCGTAAGACATGCCTGTGAAAAAGTTAGTTTTCGTCCCAGACGCTCCAAACGTTGACGAGTCTGTACCTTTTTCATTCAAGCCCACCATGGTTGCGTCGAGACGATCTGCTGATTGGAACAGGATCTCGACGTGGAAAATGAAGCGCTTGGCAACAAAGACTCCCTCCACATACGAGCCATTGCTAACATGAAGGAGCATGTCGGATATACACGCGGCGGAGGACTCCTCGAAGGTGGACAAGACACTCCATATGCGGAAAACCTTCTCTTCCATGCGCTCTTCCTCCTCGCGGATGAGATCTCTGCCGGCAGGGTCATCTGAGCTTTCAAGCGCGGGTGGTGAGTCCGTGGGTTGCGCCAAGCGCACATTCCAGAATTTGTGAATCATATAACATTCGGGATGCCAATGCTGGTTTTGCCCGTTCCTGAAGATCTCGACAAACTGCTTCAGAATGGCTGTCTGGCAGCCATTGCAGCGCTGCGCAAACTGCGTCGAATAATGATAATGGCAGTAAACATTTCCGTCATGTTCGTAGTAGCTATCCTGGGCGCCGAATATTGTTGAGCATAATGAGCAGGTAAAATGATCGACATGGTATTTTCGGTCTAGGGCGGTGATGTAGGAGCCACGGAGAGCCCCCCCGCACTGGTAGCAAAGCAGGCCGAGTCGACGGAAGTAGTCAGTCTCGCACAGAGGATACTGTCCTTGGCCGTTCTCGTCCTCAGCCGGGAAGAACTTTGAAGCTACTATCTCACCGCAGTCCTACGAGTTGAGCATGTTAGCGTCTATCTTGTTGTGAAGCTTGGAACGGGGCCGACCTGGGCTTCGCACCTGACACTTGAAACAGTCAAGATGGAATGTTCCATCAAGAGCTCGCACAAACTGGCCCGTCAAGGGCTCACCGCACGCCTGGCACGTCCTCGTCTGCCCGCTGGTAGACCTCCCAGTCCGCCCTCGCGATCTGTTACGCTCAGCACTTTTGCGGGGCGGGTGGTCCTCAGCCCATCCTGGGGGGTTAGGCGTACCCGGCGCAGAAACGGGGGGCCGTTGCCGGTAATTGTTATTGTTGTCTGGCGTCCGGGTCCGATGAATGCCGTTCTGCCAGTTTGAGTCGGCAGGCGCAGGCATATCTTGAGCGTGATGTTCGTAGGAGTGGTCGCCATGGGTGTGCTCGCCGAGCATGGCGTCGTCGTAGCTCGACGCCATCATGAGAAGCAATCCAGGACGTCGTGATGCACAATTCCCCCTCCTCAGTCCAAACCTACCAAGCACGGGTGGCCTATCGGCGCCAAATGTCCAAAAGAGGTCGACGGGTGTTCGCAGCGGTCGGCATCAGCACCAGCTGAGAGGAACGGCGACGGCGGCGACAACAGGGACAGTGCCGAGACCAATTGGTGAGGGCGGGCGAATAGTGCAATATGCAGAAGGAAATAGTATCGGCCGAGCAAGAGGTGAGATCGAGTAGGTACGGAATAGTGTTCGCGTGACGGCCCAACGATAAGCCCACCCAGTTTCGGACTGGGATGAAGGAGGCGGCGGGAGGAGCAAGTCGGTGGCAGTGAAGAAGCGATGCGGCACAAGACAACTGGGACCCGGTAGATCTAACTTAGCATGCGAGGCTGGAGCATATAAACAGCGAGGCTGAAGCGAAGAAAAACAGAGACAATGGAAGAAGATGCGATGGGTACAAGGCGCGGCGCAGCGCGTCTGCGACGGCGTGGATGAAGGAGCGTGGGAGTAGAGTCGAAGCCTGTCGTGAGAGAGTAAAGTAATAAGGCCGTAAGGTTATGGAGTCCAGCAGGTAGATGGCGGTAGCGGTAGCGGTAGCAGGAGGCGGCGCCTGGCGGTAGGGGAGCTGAAGTCGTCGGGTGGAAACGATGGGGGGGTACTTTCACTGGCAGCGGTGGTGGAGAGGGCCCGCGGGCGTGGAGGAGCCCAGAGTTAGAGAAGGGTAAAGTACCTTGGCCAAGTACAAGTACACCTAAGTACAAGCCCAGTCAGTATTCGCCTACCTAGGTCGGTATGCTGTAATAGGGGATTAGCAGCAAGGCCTTGGCGGGGGCTACCTGCAGTAGATGAGACCTGACGGGAAATTCTACGGCGCCAGATCAGCTGCTAGTTACCAAGAGCTAACCAAGTATGGTTGCTGGGGGATGCGCTGAGCTAGCTGGTATAGGTACCTAGGTAGTATCTCGGCGACCGGATAGCAGCAGCAGCAACTTAGAGCTAGATGTTATGCATGATACTCCAAGATTTGATTTGAGTTTTTGAAAAGGTACATACAGCATATAACATATCTACTAAGCAATCAAAGGTACTGACGAACGAGATGTAAGATGCTAGCAGGTGGGCTCAGATGGAGGATGGAGTCGAGTGGACCCTGTTGTATTAGGGGCGTTTGAATACAGATAATTTGCTGCAATTTCCAGTCCACGACATGCCCAAGTTACCTAGCTTAGTAGGTACTAAATAAAAATAAACGGTGAATGTTTCGAAAGTCGCCTTCTCCCTTCAGGTGCAGGTCGCCGTCAGCAGAGGAGAGCACAGCAGGGCACACCTGAGGCGGACAGATATTAATAGTATTGTACCTGGGGAAGAGGCTCTGTAGATGCAATTATTTTGCCTTTGAAGCCACCGCCTCCACTGTCTGGGACTTTTGTTGTTCCGCGTAAAAGGAGGGGTGAACATGTATCTACTAATAAAGGTACCTAATGTCAGCAATATTAGGGTCCATCTCAATGCATGTCACTCAAGCAACTGGGCGTCGTTTTGGGTACGGAGGCAGAAATGAATAAGACTGAACCATGACTGTCCACTGGACGTTGCTGGGAATGTCTCCGTCTACCTAGGTAACCTGCAATGCTACAGTGCAGCACATACATACGGATACATCTAGTCCTATTGAGGCGTTTGGGGCCTTGCGCTTGAAGCCTGCCTGAGCCTCTAGTTAACTAAAATACCTTGCCCATACCGCATCAGACCAAATAGACGCATGGTCAAAGCTGCAGAGCACGGCTTGTTGTGGTGAGTTTATGAGGTCATTCCAATCCCCAGATTTCTCCCTTTCAGGACCTCATAAGCGAAGCATTCTCTCGACAAAAAGACGAGATTTGCTTCTTGAGAGGGGAGAAAAAAAGAAGAAGAAAAGGAGCACCGTCAGACTCGTACTCTTGCTATGCACTACCGCACATAACCTTGCTTTGTTGAAATTGCTACTATGAAGATCATCACGTGTGGGGAGGAATTCAAGGGGCCCCTCGCAGAAATGCAAGCGGAAAGACGGTTGATGATCACACAAGCACTGACATGGAGGTTAATAATGTAGTAATCTGTAATGTAATAGAGAAAATATCTTGTTTCATGATGGCTAAAATATGGAATTAACAATTAAAACATATGCTATGAGTGGACAACATTGTCAGAGGAGCAGCATAAACATGCTCGGCGTCGTTTTAAAGCATGCGCCAGAAAAGGCCAAGATTCGCAATGCTCATGCAAACAGTGAGGACCCATCACGCTACTACGTAGGTATAAGGAACAACCCTGCCGTATCATAAGAACCCAGAGGTTAATCCTGGCGCCTTTTCTAGGTATCAGGACGTTGACAGGCAGGGCAGGACAGGGCGGGACAGGGCAGGGCATAGCAGGGCATGGCACAGCACGTGCAAGCTTGGATACCGACCGCTCAAGCATGCACCAGCTGTTTGAGCCTCTTCTCGATCTTCTGGCGACCGTCGAGAGTCTTCCAGACCTCGTGGGGCGCTCCGTCGACAATGTCCCAGTTCTTGAGGTTCTCCGTCAGCTTCGTCAAGTCTCGTTGCTTCTTCTCCCACGTGTGGCTATTCTTGATGTGCTTTCCAGAGCTGACCACCACGAGCGGCGTGTCCTTATCCTGAATCTGGCGGCTGGTCTGCGCGTCTCGTCGCGTGAACGAGCCAGCTACCAAGCTCTCCTGCAGCTTGGCGAAGATGAACTTGCCATTCTGCTGCGCCGATCGCCCGTAAACACGGTCCCGACTCGTTCGCCCGCGGAAGATAGCGCCGGGAAGTCTGTCCAGACCCAGCGGAGAGATGACACCCCAGAGCCAGAGGATGAATCCACGGCCGGGCGACGCTACATCGCCGAGGAGGTCCTCATGCAGAGGATCGACCAAGAGCATGCCTTTGACCTGGTCTCCATGGCGCGCCGAGAAGACTCGGGAGTAGATTGAGCCGATTCCAGCACTTGCTAGGATCCATGGCCCGTTCTCGTCTGCATCAACCAGAGCCTCGCTGAGAGTGTCGACCACGAAGCCTGCGGACGACGGAGAGGGTGCATTGTCTGACCAGCCATAGCCGGGACGGTCAGCGAAGCAGTATCGCGAGATGGACCCGTTCTTGACAGCGTTGTCGGCGAAATTCCAGAATTCGTACTCGACGGTTCGTTCGCCCGCTTCGAACAAGACGGTAGGGAGGTCGTGACCCTTTGAATCTGTCTTGTTGCCATGGCAGTAAACGTGGATTCGATATTTGCCGTTGTCGACCCAGTGCAGCTTTCCTGGATGCGACACCCCTGCATCGAGGGCTCGCAGGATGATGGTCAGGGTGATGAGGAATACAGCCACGGACATGACGGCGTAGGCAATGGTTGAAATCATGACCTCGGACCATTCGAATAGGGTTCGTCTCGTCTCAGCTCGGCCAGTCAAGCGTTCTTCCTCCTCGGCCTTGCCCCATTTCACCATTCGATCCGTCAATAGAGTCCAGAGGCTGGTGAGGAGAGCCCAGATGACACTGACGGCACCGACCCAGCTCTCTTCGTATCGCGTCTTTTGCACAGCCAAAAGAAGGATCATGTCGAGGAAGATGACGGCCTATCCAAGGTGTGAGTGTGAAGCTCGGGGTTTGCTACGATTACGCAGACTTACCGACATAAAGATGGCCAAGATTCTAACAGACTGGGATGGTACTTCGAAGAAGATGAGCGTAAAGACGAGGTTGGCGAGGGTCCAAGTAGCAAATCCAAATGCCAACCAAGGACTGCCGCGAGTCTCGATACCAGGCGGCGTGACAAAGGTAGACACGAGAAGCAGAATCCACCACACAAGGGTTACCAGGGTAAAGGCAATGGTCAAGTATCGCAGAGCTCGAATACTCCATAGATTGTACGGGGAGACGGCGGGATCGTCAGGCGCGAGCAGACCTCCCTGATTTGAATTGACTCGATTTGGGAGTAGGCGAGTATGTTCGTCTGGAGGGGCCTGTTCGCCTTCTTCCGGGTCTGGAGTACGGCCATTTGCACCATTTGGTCGTCTTTCATCTGGGTCTGGGCTTGAGTCCCTCTTGGGCGATGAGAATAGCGGCATCTTGGGCACTCGGTCTTGATGGTGGATTCCTCAGACTGGTAGGAGTCGGGAATTTGGTTGAAGTGTCTCGACAGAAATCAAACCTCCAGTCGCACAAAGCAGCATTCACAAAGGGCGCCTTCATTTCACAGTCCAACCACCACCCCGGAGCTCTCTATATAAACCGAGAACCCATGATCAACAGCTAAAAAGTAGAATACGTCATATCCAGCCATTTCAGCTGTCAAAGTCACCAATCAAGAGCTCGAGAGATCGCTAGCTCGGACACAAGCTTCCGGAAGATGGAGCCTCGAGCGGAAGCTTGGCTTTTTGATAAACAATCAAGTTGATGGGAAACTCCGGTTCTTCATTTTGAAATAGTTTCCGGCGATCTTGAAGACAATTCAGCATCTGTAGTACGTAGCACAAGTCTCGTTCCGGCCTAGACGACGCGCAATGCTTTACAATTGGCCAAACAAGTTGGCCTTTACATTTATTGATTACCATCATTCACCACCACATGCCTCTAAATCGATCGATCGTCACTGTCTCTGCCAGTATCATGAACATGATCAAATAGAGACAAGAGATTACCCTGGTCTGCCATCACCATCATGCAACAGTCATCGCTGCTGTAATCTGTAGTGTTTCCCCAATGACAGCCATACAGCATCATCACTGACATGGCCATTCCACAAGAAACAAGAAACACTCCAAGCCACATCCCTGTTTATTCTTTTTTCCCACCATCGCGTTTGGCGCTTAGACCAGATATTTGAAATAAAATGAGCCTTGGCTCTCCCACGTCTTTAGTAGATTCTAGACTTGCCTATCTCCAAGTGCATTAGCCCGTGCTCACTTAGACCAAGTACGAGGGTACTAACTTATGCGTGAACTTTGAAGCTACTTGTGTTACTGCGTGCCCTTCAATATCCTAGTTTTTAATTTTGTCAGAATACTTTGGTTTTTAATGGCTCTATTTTTTTCTGCCTCCTGCTGTCGATACATTGCATATATGGATTCCAACATGTACCAAGATTAGCAATGGAACAGCCTAATAGCTCACACCACTCACGTCATGAGCTTTAATTAATAGAAATCGATGAATTCAATTAGTTGCTTCGCCTGCGGGTACCATAGTATTAGACTGTATCTTGTGTACAAGTCCCAGCATCCAACCATCATAACAGGGTATAGTTACAAGACATTTCCGTCTAGGTTCTCCAGATTCCGATAACCTCCCAACTCCCGGCTTCGCTTGCTTCTTACAAAGGAAATAAACCATAAAGAGACCGTGTCCTCCTCGACTTTCCATTTCTCATTATATATAAACCGAATCGTAAACATTCCAAGCTCAATTCTCCCAAGGCGCAACAGGATTAAACTCTTTGGTACTCGGAACTGTGCTAATGCTGCTCGACACCGAGTGCGACGCTTGACTGAGCCCTGAGTACGACTGCTCCGTTTCTCGCTGTTGACGCGCTCTCTCTAGCGCCTTTTCCGGGCTTGGGCCCCGGGTAGAGGTGATGGCTTTGTCGGGAATTCTTCCAACTGGCAGATGCATCTTGGCCGCTGCTAGAGGGTCCTTCATGTCAATGCCGTGTTTCTTGAATGTATTTATCTTCTGGTCCTTCATAGCTCGCGCTGACGGCTCGCTCACTGAGAGCCAATCTTTGACTTGGGTGAACCATCGTGGTTTTGTTGGCTTAGGTTTGATGTAGTCTATTGAGGAAACGGAACCGCGTGGTCGCTGGTTTCCACAGGCAGACGGGTCGTATTCAGAACTCGGTTTATTCGATATGAGTACTGATGGCTCAGAATTTCTGCTCAGGTCAGGGCTTGATCCCGTGATGGATGGAATGATTGGGATCATTGTAGGTCTGAAAGACTGTGGTCAAGCTGAGTGGATGGTCTTGTCCGATGGCTGTTTGTAGTGGAAGCTGCAAGTTGAAAGCTGTTCTCCGTGGAGTGCCAATTATCGACTTTGGTTAGACGAGAATGTTGTTGTCCCAAAGCCAAGCGTTGTAGTAGACTCGGAAGCAGCGGAGTATCTAGATGCGATGCTCGTGCTTCACCTTTTCGTTAACCCTAACCAAAGAACAGAAGAAACGTGAAATCCCAGATTGATATATTAGCTTTGAAGTTGAAAGTGGGCTTGGGTAACTGGATAATCGGAAGCCTTGGATATATGTAAATCAGGCATCGTCCTTCGTTGAAGATCTTGCTGATGATGGCCGCGAGAGTAGCGTGCTCGTCTCAATATCCAGCTGTCGTCAGAAGAAGTCTGCCAAGTCTACAAGCCCAAAGCATATATCACGTTCCTTATCTATAAATGCAGGAACAGATGTAACGGCTTCAAACTTGTGGCCCCAAGCGTTTGGCGTTGAACGTCAACGGCGGTAGCGGTAGCGGGATGATAACGCGAGTGCGCAAGTCGTGCCAAAGAAGTGCCAACAGCACTAGAAGATCGGCGGGATGATGGAATGCCAGGAGCCGCTAGTAATCTGTAAGAGAAAGAAACGGTGACGAGATTATTGGCAAGAGTTTTAAGGATGAGAGAGATTAGAAGACAAAGATGTTTTGGTAGAAGGAGATGAGGGGGGAGACTCACGAAGCACAGGACGGGGAGAGATCCAAGAGGAAACCAAGCCATTGTCCAATACAGCCTTTGTCTATGCATACCTGCCTTCGTACTTATCCAATAGTAAATCGAGGCATTTTTACCTTACCCTTGTCACAAGCCTCCAGCGTCACTTTCGCAGCGGCAATCGCCATCACACCCTCACGGAATGGCTTGTCGCTTTAACACACTGATCTTGGCTTTTTGCGGTGTTTAGTCTAGGCCAATCGTGAGCTGAGATTTGTGATTGGGTCAGAATAGATTTCAAGCCGAAAACTATTGGCGGGACGGTACAACGGCGAACTCCTGTGGCTTTGCTCTCTCGTCCATGTTGACTTGGCAGCTGAGGTTTAATAGGTGCTGCAGTACGTGGCTTTAATTGTGTTGATTGCACATTGTCAAAATATGGTTCATCAACAATAACTGACCAGATGTAACACACCTGACAAGTTTATGAACGGCGATCATCGACAAAAGGAGAGTCTCAGCCGTTGTCCTCCACGCCATGAATGTTTAAGTGGCTGTCTTGGCCTTCTCGTGTCCATGGTGTTGACATGCATGTACAAAGCAATATCTCTCCAAGCTGTCTCACTGCCATGCAAGTAATGTATTTTAATGTAGATAGCCAGGCGAGCATCTGGCAAAGTCAGACTTCACTTTGCTAAATTTTACGATGGCGTAGAATCGTTACAGTATTGCACGGCTGTGCACAGACACAAAGAGGCAGACTACCCTCGAGCCATTGTGAGAATGGCATCTGAGACACCAGAAACATGGTGACTTTTCCGGGAATTCGGTACGACGAGACTCTAGTTCTAGTGATCGACACGCCTTGGGGATCGACGTCGAAATTCTGGCATAATGACTTGAATTGATATTCGAGAAGGCTTACCAGGGCGTCAAGGCCCAACGATCAACGATAGACGAGTACTGTACTTTCAAGTGGCCGATCCATTGTTAACAGGCATTCTCTCTGGAGCTTAGACGCCGAGTCAGTCCGTAAGGGCTGTGCTGTGGTCTCAAAGTTTGCTCACGGTGAACACTCGGGCACACACAAGATGGCAAGATGGTGGTCTCGTTGGCAATGAATTCGTCATTGTGAGTGCGTGTCTCTGGGCCTTTCTGGGACAAGCGTCCTGCAGAGTAAAGAGCATACATAGTACTTGTGTGCCTGGGCCTGGTGCAAGAAAGAAAAAGGACATAAACTCGGCATGTCTGCCGTGAATTACAAGGTGGCCCGTGCTCATCTGCATCGGCGAGATCTTGTCCGATCTTGATGAATAAGTGGAGAAATATGATTCCCTGTCTGCCTGTCTAAGTTATTGTAAAGAACTTTTACATGAATGGATCCGTTTTGGGGCCTCATGAATCGATGCCTGAAGCTGATGACTTGCTCCAATTCAACAAACACAACTTCTCATAAGCTTTATTCACTCCCATCAAATTGAAATAATCTTTCTTTCCAATTTCAAGTTCAACCCCAACGGCAGTGCCTGAGGTTACATCTCAGTCCCTCTTCAGTAAGGTATCATTCTTACCCCACCAAAACCCTCCGCCGAGAGGGGTTACCTTGTTGAGACACCTGACGTCCGTCGTCAACATCCCGATCCCGTCCCGTCCCTCGCTCTTTTTTTACTCTAATCAGTTCCTTCGCCTTCCGCTCCGTGTCCCACACCCTTGTTCCTATTCGGGCCTCTCACACGGCGCCGCCACTGTCACTATCCGACCCAGACTCGGTCCTCTGCCGCGTCCCTCTCCGCTCTTCGGTGCTTGCGCCCGTACTCTTACATCCTCCTGCCGGGTCGTTCAAAAGCGACATCTTTCGGGGCCCAACTTGACCATGCCTGCACTCACAATAAACACCGACAACCCTCCCAGCGATAATCCCCCTTCTCCTAATCGACCTCCCGTTTCTCCTCTGACCCCTCCGCTACCTCCGGCGCAGCTCCCTGGGACCGAAACTACCAGCTCCGGCAGTCGCCCGAGCTTCACACATTCACAACCAGACCAAACCGGAATACCACCGCCTGTACCACAACCAATCGTCTTTGATTCAAACCCAGACGTCATTGCGCTCAAGTCCGCGATATCAATCCTGCAGCTCCAGCAACAGCGCGCCACCGCCGACATCCAAGCTCTGAGTCGCGCAAAAGATGAAGCTGTGCAGGATCCTGAGGCCTTCATAAATGACCTTGTCGCGGGCAAGATTAATGCGCCCACCAACGATGACAGCGACAGCGACGACGACGACGACGAGGCGCCGGAGGGACAAGGCGCCGACAACCAACAAAAGGACCCAGGCGAAGGCTCCTCGAAGCAGCGCATTGCCACCGAACCTCGAGCCTGGACGAATATCCCTCAGCCACAAAACGTTGTTCGCTGCCCGCCCATCAACTGGTCCCAGTATGCCGTCGTTGGTGATTCCCTCGACAAACTACACAACGAACAAGTCACGCGTCCAACCCAAGGGACGCCAGCAGCCGTTGGCGCAAACGGCATGTACGAATTCAGGGGTGACGGAAAGCAGGAGAGGTACCAGGGTGTCGCGGCACCCTATAATCCGACCCAGGACCGCCTAAGCAAGAAGCCCAAAGGCAAGAGATCATGAGCAACGATGAAATATGATGTGCACGACACGATTACTATACACACGGATCCCACGTACTGTCTTTAGCGATATATTTAGCAATGGGTTGGTTTCATCTGCATTTTGGCGCTGGGTTATAAATAGTATGGCGTTTGCATTTTACTTATCAAGTATCAACGTTTCACCAAGAATTTCAATAAAACACGAATTGTTTCTCTTTTACAGAACTTTGAAAACCTAAAGGTTTCCTTATCAAACTGTCATATCAGCACAGAGACTGCCTGCCATACCACCAGTGAACAAATTGCGAAAACTTACACAATCTCCATATTGGAAAAGGAAGTAGAAAACACTAAAAAGAAAGAAAAGAAAAAAAGAAAGAAAAAAAAAAGAGAAAAAAAAACTCGCTTAGCATCAACAATGGGCAGAGATAAAAAGCGATTGATTCTTATGGATCCTGATGTACTAGGTCACCTGTTAATATCACTCTCCCTGTTTAGCACAATGTCCAGGCCATACCAGGCTCAAATCCTCCATCACGCCGATTCCTTGTGTATCTTCAGACCTAAACGCCAGATGAAATTTGAGTGATGCCTCTTGATATTGCCCTGTACGCCTCTCCCGTAATCCTAAGCAAACACCTATCGCGACCAAGCTCCCCTAGTACCTAGCTTACTCGGGAAAGTCCCTGCGAAAACAAGTCAATCATCATATTGCAACTGTGGATCGATATCATAAACTTACTCCATGCTCTGTTGCACTGACCGACGAAGGCGCCGGTTGTATTTCTTCTTGTCATCCGCGCCTCCTCCCCAATACATCTTCGTGGCTTCGGGGTTGACAATCTTGCGTGGATCGTAGGCGGGCTCATCATCTTCGAGGATGGCAAAGATAGCCTCAATGTGGGACCGTACATCCTCCCTCTTGGAGGGATTTGGCGTGTAGCATGCTGTACCATCTGCAGCGATGTGGTGATGGAAGATCTTGGTTTCAAATTTGACGCGAGGCTGCTCCTCCGGGAAACGGATGCTGAAGTTCATCTTGATCCTGAAAAGCCCTCCGTCAAGATTGGTCATTGGACGCCCGAAATATGTCACCACCCAGATGAAGGGGTTTTCGTTCTCAAGGAAGACATCATGCGGCATGTCGCTCCTTTTGAAGGCCTCAACAACCTGTTCGAATTGGTGTTGCAGATTGACAGCGACAGTGGTCTCCCGCTTTTTGGCATCTAGACCTTCTTCGGCCCATCTCTGGGGTTCGGCGTCGATTGCAGCCTTGACACTATGTAGGCGGCGCTCAAGCTCTGGGTAGTTGAACTTGCCATCCATCGAGTTGCTACCTGGTGACTCGAATGGCATTCTCGCAAATGCCTGATTAGGCTTGGTTTCTGATTTCCCTTTCTCAATAGCCGCCAGGTATGACTCGAAATACCACAAGAATCGGCGTTTGCAGAGGTCCTTGAATGGCTCAAAGGCTATAGTAGCCTCGTCGACATCGTCATCGTCCATGTCTCCCATTCCTACTGGGGCGTGCTGCTGAGCACCACTAGGGCTGAGCCCGAGATACGCCTCTAGGCGTTGAATGACGCTGATGCGTAGTGTCTCGTGACGAATCTAGCAAAGGTCAGGATCTATCTAATCCATTTGACTTGTATAATAACACACCTTTTGCACATATTCTTTCTGGGCCTTCTTGTCAGATTCTTCGTTTGCGTCCTCGAAGCCTGGCTCGTTTTCGTATGGGTTGGACGAAAGAAGACTCTGAATAGAGAGTAGAATTGATTCAAGTCCTTGCGCGGACGACCACTCTTCGCCGCGCTCTCCGCGCCATGTGCTATTCATTATTAGAGTTGGGTTATACGATCCATAGGAAGTAAATTACCCCAAAATTGATCTGACAGTATTAGCCCATGGTGTTAGTCAGGACAATCATGGAACTCACAGGCAGACTTTGCCGGTAGCATAGATGTTCGGGTTGAAGCGACAGCGTCCGCCGTTGGTGGTGATACAATGTACGCTGGGAGACTTGGAAGGGTATTCTATCATCAGGGATGAGACTAAAGTTTGTCAGGTTTAGAGGGAGGGATCCAACCTTTGTGGAACCGGATCGAGAACTGTCATATTGGGTCAGCCTACTCGGTATAGTTGAGCGATAGCATGGTTTGTATATTAACCTCGAAGAATCCGAATTCATATGGGGTCTCGTGAGGGCCTATGATCAAGGCCTTGACATTGCGAACATCGATATCGCGACATGCGACAGCGAGTGCTGTGACGAGGCGTCGTATCGTGGTTAGTTGGTATCCTTTCAAGTAGCAGGAATATGCAGGCAGATGGGGCATACACAAGTCACAGTTCTTTTGGATGTCGCCGAGCTCCTTGGCATGACTGTTAGCATCTTGAACTTCCATGCCACGACGAACGAAGGGATGCCAAAGCAAGAGGATGCGGGGCAATGAACCTTGGAGATGCGGATAATAGACTGGTCCATGGCGTCTCGTGTTGCAGCTCAGATGAGAATATCGATAGTAAAGAGCTGCCTGCGAAGCGCGACGCACATGGACAAGTCGCGATCAGGTTGAATTTTATTGATGATGAGAAGTTGAGTGAAGGTGGAAGTTGTAAACGTAGGTAGGGTGGGATGAGCATAGGTAGGTAGTTTAAGCCGACCTGCACGGGAGGAAAGTGGGGGGAGGCAGCACTTCCATCACCCAAGGTAGCGGAAGTCAGGCCTCATACTGCACCTACCTATCTACCCAAGGTGAAATTTTATTCACATGCACGCCTGTCCTTAACACAGGTTCACGCCTATCAAAGGGCTATTAATAATTACAGGGTATCACCTATTGCATGGCATGGAAACACGGTTAATCCTTTGGCCCACCATACCTTATTAAGGTGCGTTTGTCAATTGCACAAGCAGAAAATATTTATGCACGTTGGAAACATGTTGTTTACATCGACCTTAAATCTTGAGAAAAGAGATCCATGATCTGTCTGTATATCTGCAGTACATAGCACACAGCTGAGCCCCATAGATAGGTTAGTATCGTAGGTATCTGGTAGAGGTAGGTTGTCATATGATATGTCTCGGATGAAGTGAACAAGGTGGACGAACGAAGAGGTGACGAAACGCAGTTGATATACATAATAGCCTCAGAGTAAAAATATTGTACTAATTGTTTGCACCCTCCTTACCTTGCTTGATTTAATTATATCATACCTACGGATACCTACCTCCTACTACCTACTACCTAGGTAACTAACCTATAGGTTGCAAAGTCCCGGTCCATGGATGGATGCCTGTGGGGCTAGCCGATTCATCGCGGGGTCTCTGAGGTGGTTGCCTAGGTAGGTTGAGTTACGCGCTACGCGTCTCCCAACGCGTAAATTGATTTTCAAGCTCTCCCCATCACCGTACCTGATTCGGCGATTTTGTCACCATCATCTGTCGGCACTGAAACTTCCCTCATATTAGCTTGCCGAGCTTATTTGTATATACATTGACACTGCCGAACGCATCACTGAATCGAAATGGCCAGCTTCTTCGATCTCAAGGCCAGAAAGGCTGCAGCCGCTGCCAATGGCAATGCCGACCAGAAACAGGACAAGCCTTCCAACGCCCGAACACAGCCCTGGGTCGAGAAATAGTAGGGCTCTTCGTCAATTCATACTCCGTGTCACATAACTCACCGTCTACAGCCGACCAAAGACCCTCAGCGATGTTACTGCCCAAGACCATACCGTCGATGTCCTCCAAAGGACGCTCCAGTCCTCCAATGTGCGACCCTTCTATTCCCACCTCTCGGGATGCTTCAATGCTGATACCTACTTAGCTCCCCCACATGCTATTCTACGGCCCTCCTGGTACGGGAAAAACGTCGACAGTCCTAGCACTGGCGAAGGAACTCTATGGCCCCGAAATGATCAAGTCGAGAGTCCTCGAGCTCAACGCCTCCGACGAGCGTGGCATCTCCATCGTCCGAGAAAAGGTCAAGAATTTTGCTCGCATGCAATTGACCAACCCGACACCTGGCTACAAGGATAGATATCCCTGCCCTCCTTTTAAGATCATCATCCTCGACGAAGCCGATTCCATGACACAAGACGCCCAGAGCGCATTACGACGAACAATGGAGACGTACAGCAAAATTACCCGTTTCTGTTTGATTTGCAACTATGTCACTCGCATTATCGATCCGCTGGCGAGTCGATGCAGCAAATTCCGCTTCAAGAGTCTTGACCAAAGCAACGCCAAGAAGCGCTTGGAGGAGATTGCGGAGAAAGAAGGTGTGCCGCTCGAGGACGGTGCCGTCGATGCGCTTATCAAGTGCAGTGAAGGTGATCTTCGAAAGGCCATTACCTTCTTGCAAAGTGCCGCTCGCCTTGTAGGAGCCAGTGCCCCCGACAAGGATGCAGAGGGTGACGAGGCCATGGATGTGGATAAGAAGGCAGTCACAGTGAAGATCATCGAGGACATTGCTGGTGTTATTCCGGATCGTACCATTGACGATCTCGTCAAAGCAATAAGGCCAAAGAGCTCTGGACCTTCATACCAGAGCATCTCCAGCGTCATTGAGGAACTAGTTGCAGATGGCTGGAGCGCTGGACAAGTTGTCAACCAGGTAAGGCTGGTTATCACTTCTGGTTTGACTGTTGCTAACATAATCAGCTTTATCAAGCCCTGACGTACGACGAGACGATTCTCGATGCCCAGAAGAACAAAATCGTTCTGGTGTTTTCAGAAATCGACAAGCGACTAGTAGACGGAGCAGACGAGCACCTATCTATCCTCGATCTGTCGATGAGGATATCGGCTATTATGGCGAAAAAAATAAACTGAAGCCAATCTTCGCGTGTGGCTTCTTGAGCCTTGGCAATAAGAAAAGGAGTTGTGGTTAGATATGGACTGGCGTTTGAACTGGCTGTACCACCAGACCGATTTGTTGTACTTGATGTCGTATTACTCTAATTCTATACCGTATCTTCCTGGCCAATCAGTCCTAACTTGCCATGTAGCAGAGACCATGCATCTTTCGACTCATCCGTGTCCTTCTTTTCTGTATGCTTCCTCGCTTTGCTAGGTGATTTAGCGCCGCTATCCAGCCAAACATCGTCCTCTGTGTTCTCGGCATTCGTCTCCTCTTCCTGTGTCGTACCCCCTTGCCCTAAGAGGAGATCGATTTCTTGCAATGTTTGCATTGAATTCTCCAAGGCAAGCTGGCCGCCCTCAACTTGCTCTGCCACATTCTCAAGCGTCGCAATCTTGGCTGCATCTGCGGCAAGGACCCAAGGCTGAACCTTGCCAGCAAACCCTGATCGTTCGGTTGAAGTAAGGAACTCTCCCAGACCAGACCTTCGTCGAGTTGGCGCTGCCACGGAGTGTGCCGGGAGTAGCTGGCTTTCTTCAGCGAGGTGACTGAGCGACTGGCAGCTGTCCTTAATTTCCTTGCCAATAGTCGCATTCACATGGGCTTTTTGTGATATCATAGCCTTTTGCTTCTTGGATAGCGTGAGAAGTGTCTCGAGGTATGGAGTGAGGAGATATGTGCTTGATGTAGGTTCTGGCTCCCCGGCTTGTTGCTTGGTCGTGGAGGGTGCTAGAACAGGAGCTGCCGATGAGTCGGGCCTTTCGGAGACGGTAGAGAGAAGAGACCGTCTAGTGGCGATGTACTTGGTATATTTCTCTTTTATCGTGCTGAGTTGACTGTTTATCGTAGCTTGGTCCGTAGTCGATCTATCACGGCTCTTGGACCCCCCCTCACCCTCATCGTCTCCGTCTTCATCACCTGATGCCTTACTCAGCTCTGTTTCAATCCAGTTGATAAGCTCATTGCGGGTCGCGTTTAGAGCGTGTAGCCTAATGCCATTGCTGATGACATCTGGTAAGCCCTGGGCATTTGATCTTGTTTCGCGAAGCAACTGCTCCTCTCGTCGCAGGAGTAGTTTTGCTCTCAAGACCGTCTTCTCAAGCTGCGCAACTTGCTCTGTCAAGTCGGTCTTTTTCACGCTCTGCTGTGCGACAAGGCTATTGACCACTTCCTTAGGTACGCTGGGTAACCTGGAGGCCTTGTGAAAAATGTCTTCAGGATCCAGGAACTCTGGTGCAGCGGCAGGTTTCTGCATAAGTGAGTCAAGGTGGCTTTGAACAGCAGCGAGGCGTCCTTGTTTGGCCCGGAGTTTAATAAGTGCGACTTGTTGTTCTAGCAACTCGCTGCCGGATGAAGGAACTTGGTGGTTTGAGGATGAAGAGGGAACATTGGATTCCGCAATCTCGCCATATTTTCGATGCGCATCGACGTTGGCTTTGAGAGCTTCAACATACTCTCTATATATCCCTCTTGAGCTGGTATCCAAAGTCACATCGTGTGCTGTATCTGCCAGAGACACTGGTTGCTTGACTGGGCCATCATGAGAGCATGATCCAAGGTGAAGAGCCAAGACACGTCGAATGTAATTGACTTGCTCACGTGGCTTTATGAAGGGACTGAGAGTGTTTTGGAATGTCTCAATGGTCTCAGAAGAATTTGTCATTTTGGTTCATATGTCGGTGAGGTATTCGGGCTCTGTTGCTCTGGTCCCGGTGTAAAGTAAATAGTGCAGGGTTGCTTAGGGGGTTCGGTAGCTAGAGTTGTGGCTGGTGTAAGCCTGGCAATTGTAGATGCTGCTGTGAATACTTCAAAACCTCTTCTGTTTCCTATAGAGTATGAACAATCACCAATAACATGAACCACAAATTATATAAAAAGCTTCTTCCAAGTAATATTGGTTTATAATGCAACTTTTTTTATCCTATTTGGAGCCGGGCAATCCACGACTGAGCTACCGCCACACATACAGTCAAGCCACAAACGCGCTGCAAGCTAGGAGCCCCTTACCTAACTTGGTCAAGCGCAGACGCCTTCCAGGCTGCGATCTGAAATTTACGATCGCGACTCGGACCTCAAAACCTGGTGACGACTACAAACCTCCTACAACGACTGCGCATCAATCGCAGACCCTGAGTTATCTATACAGCAGCTAATCACCTATTATAGCTGCGCTGGTGGCAAACTCATGGTTATTTAACAGTCCAGCGCCCCAGGCTTTGTCGAGAACATCGACGTTCTCCTACAATAACAACCTTCATAATCTAATCTAGCCACAATGTCCGAAGCAAATCGAGATGTGTCGCAGTACAAGTACTCGGCTATGTCGAACCTGGTTCTCCAGGCCGACCGTCGATTCGTCACAAGACGAACCGATGAGGCCACTGGTGATCCCGAGTCGCTAGCCGGGCGCTTGAGTATTCGAGATATGGGCGCTCGAGTCGCGCGCGACGACGCGCCGAAACCGAAGAAGCAACCCGGACTCCCCGACATCGAGCGAGGCGGTCTTCGAGAAGGCGAGGACATTCTAGCACGAGAGCAACGCAGACGAAAGGCAGAAGCACCTCAGTCGACCGGTGTCCTCGGCGCCAACGATCTCTCGGTGGAAGGCATCACATACCGACCGCGAACAGCAGCGACGAGAGCGACATTCGATCTCATTATCACCATCGTCGCGAACAACCTTGGCGATGTGCCTCACGAGGTCGTACGAAGTGCTGCAGATGCTGTACTGGAATACTTGAAGGACGACGACTTGAAGGATCTGGATAAGAAGAGGGAGATTGACGATATCTTGGGTGTGACGCTAAATCCCAAACAATTTAATGAGCTAGTGAATCTCGGCAAGAAGATTACAGATTACGACGCCCAGGACGAGGATGAAGATGTCGCCATGGGCGGCGCCGACGGCGACGACGCTGAAATAGATGAGCGCCAAGGTGTCGCCGTTGCCTTTGACGAGGACGACGAGGATGATGAGGGCGGCATCGTTAATGAGGTTCGCGACGAGTCTTCCGAGGACGAAGAGGAGGAGGAAGAGAAGGATGAGAGTGCTGAGGGCAAGGAAGAAGATGCTGTTGCCGACGTGGGTGACGAGATGATTCTTGACTCAGCTCCATCAGGAAGCAAACAAGCAGAAAAGGAAAAACATAGCATACCCGCCCGGGAAATCGACGCCTTCTGGTTGCAACGTCAGATTGGTGCTCTATACCCCGACGCTCACGAGCAAACCGACAAAACAAAGGAGGCACTTCGAATCTTGTCGGGAGAACCAGATGAACCAGATGGCGAGGAGAAGACGCTACGCGAGATTGAAAATGATCTCATGGAACTGTTCGATTTCGAACACCATGAGCTTGTCCAGAAGCTGGTGGAAAACAGAGAAAAGGTTTTCTGGCTCACAAAGCTTGCCCGAGCAGAGACCCCCGAGCAACGTGCCGACGTTGAGCGAGAGATGGGCTCGGAAGGTCTGCAATGGATCCTCAACGAACTCAAGGGGAAGGACGCTGCAGAAGGCAAGAAGGGCAAGATGGATATAAAGATGGACATTGATGTTCCAGCCTCCTTTACTGCCGAAGCACCCAAGACTGAACGCGCTGAAGGCCAGCTTGTTGGCGGACTCCAGCCCCGGAAACTCATCAACCTCGACAACTTGGTCTTTGATCAAGGAAACCATCTTATGACGAACCCCAAGGTCCGGCTACCAGAAGGCTCGACAAAGAGAACCTTCAAGGGTTACGAAGAAATCCATATCCCTACACCCAAGAAGCGCAACGAGCCTGGCGATGTTTTGATACCCATTTCCGACATGCCTGAGTGGTCGCGAAACCCCTTCAGCAAGAACCAGTCACTGAACAAGATTCAGTCAAAATGCTATCCCTCAGCGTTCGATGACGATGGCAATATGCTTGTGTGTGCCCCTACTGGTAGTGGAAAGACCAATGTTGGTATGCTCGCAATCCTCCGTGAGATCGGAAAGCATCGCAACCCTGAAACTGGCGACATTGATCTCGATGCTTTCAAGATTGTCTGTATCGCTCCCCTCAAGGCGCTTGTCCAAGAGCAGGTCGGCAATCTTGGAAACAGACTGGAGCCATATGGTATTCGAGTTGCGGAATTGACTGGTGATCGTCAACTCACCAAGCAGCAAATCGCCGAGACTCAGATTATTGTCACTACCCCTGAAAAATGGGATGTTATTACCAGAAAGTCAAATGACTTGACCTACACCAACCTGGTACGCCTTATCATTATTGACGAAATCCATCTTCTGCATGACGATCGTGGTCCAGTCCTGGAGAGTATTGTGAGCAGAACGATCCGCAAGACCGAGCAGACTGGCGAGCCAGTCCGTATCATCGGTCTATCTGCCACTCTCCCCAACTACCGAGATGTTGCTAGCTTCTTGCGAGTGGACACAAAGAAGGGCCTGTTCCATTTCGACGGCTCTTACCGACCTTGCCCTCTACGACAGGAGTTTATCGGCGTCACTGATCGTAAAGCCATCAAGCAACTCAAGACTATGAACGATGTGTGCTACAACAAGGTTATTGAGCATGTCGGCACAAACCGTAACCAGATGCTCATCTTTGTGCATTCTCGAAAAGAGACCGCCAAGACTGCACGTTATATCCGAGACAAGGCTCTTGAGTCCGACACGATTAACCAGATCCTTCGCCATGATGCTGGTAGTCGTGAGGTTCTTAACGAAGCTTCTTCTCAGGCAACAGACCAGGACCTCAAGGACATTCTGCCCTACGGTTTTGGTATCCACCATGCCGGTATGAGCAGAGTTGACAGGACAGACGTTGAAGATCTATTTGCTCGTGGTGCTATTCAGGTCTTGGTGTGTACTGCGACGCTGGCTTGGGGCGTGAACTTGCCGGCCCATACAGTCGTTATCAAGGGAACGCAAGTCTACTCCCCCGAGAAGGGTAGCTGGGTCGAGCTCAGCCCGCAAGACGTTCTGCAGATGCTCGGACGTGCGGGTCGACCTCAATACGACACCTACGGAGAAGGTATCATCATCACAACACAGAGTGAGATGCAGTACTATCTTTCGCTTCTGAACCAGCAGCTCCCTATCGAAAGTCAGTTTGTGAGCAAGCTGGTTGATAACCTGAATGCGGAAATTGTGCTTGGCAATGTCAGAACTCGTGACGAAGGCGTTGAGTGGCTGGGCTACACATATCTTTTCGTCAGAATGCTCCGTTCTCCTGGTCTTTACCAGGTAGGCGCTGAGTATGAGGATGATGAAGCTCTTGAACAGAAACGGGTTGACTTGATTCACTCCGCTGCAATGGTTCTGCGAAAGTCAAATCTGATCAAGTACGACGAAAAGACAGGAAAGGTCCAATCTACTGAGCTTGGTCGCATCGCATCTCATTACTACATCACCTTTGGATCTATGGAGACCTACAACAATCTCATCCAGCCTTCTATCACGACTATTGAGCTCTTCCGTGTCTTTGCTCTTAGCGCCGAGTTCAAGTATATTCCAGTTCGGCAAGACGAGAAGCTCGAACTGGCCAAGCTGTTGGGTCGAGTACCGATCCCTGTCAAGGAGAGCATTGAGGAACCTCATGCCAAGATCAACGTGCTTCTCCAAGCATACATCTCACGCCTCAAGCTCGATGGCTTGGCCTTGATGGCCGATATGGTATACGTGACACAATCTGCCGGCCGTATCCTACGTGCCATCTTTGAAATCGCATTAAAGAAGGGCTGGGCATCTGTGGCCAAGACCGCACTGGATCTCTGCAAGATGGCCGAGAAGCGCATGTGGCCTACCATGTCCCCTCTACGACAGTTCCCCTCCTGCCCTCGGGATATTGTGCAAAAGGCGGAGAGAATTGACGTGTCTTGGAGCAGCTACTTTGACCTGGATCCTCCCCGTATGGGCGAGCTCCTTGGTATGCCCCGAGCTGGCCGAACTGTCTGCGGGCTGATTGCCAAGTTCCCTCGTGTCGAAGTTCAGGCTCAAGTCCAACCAATGACCAGGTCGATGCTGCGTGTCGAACTCAGCATTACTCCCAACTTTGAATGGGACGATTCTATCCACGGTGCTGCCGAGAGCTTCTGGATCCTTGTCGAAGATTGCGATGGCGAGGATATCCTCTACCACGACACCTTCTTGCTGCGCAAGGAATACGCGCTATCAGAGGCCAACGAGCACATCGTGGACTTTACTGTTCCCATTACAGACCCTATGCCTCCTAACTATTTCGTCTCGGTTGTGTCTGACCGATGGATGCATGCTGAGACCAGACTTCCTGTCCCCTTCCATAAACTAATTCTCCCTGAAAAATTCCCTCCTCATACCGAACTTCTCGAGCTCCAGCCCCTCCCCGTTTCTGCTCTCAAAGTGTCGAGCTACGTCGACCTTTATCCTTCTTGGAAGCAGTTCAATAGGATTCAAACACAGACGTTCAACTCCCTATACAAGACTGACCAGAATGTCTTTATCGGAGCTCCCACAGGTAGCGGCAAGACTGTGTGTGCCGAGTTTGCTCTTCTGAGACACTGGACGAAGGGTGACGTTGGCCGAGCTGTGTATATTGCACCCTTCCAAGAGCTTGTTGACAATCGTCTGCAGGATTGGCAGAAGAGGCTTGGCCATCTCAATGGAGGAAAGGAGATCGTAAAGCTCACAGGTGAAACAGCGACCGATCTCAAGCTTTTGGAGAAGGGTGATTTGATTCTGGCAACGCCTACCCAATGGGATGTCCTGTCCAGACAATGGAAGCGACGCAAGAACGTCCAGACGGTTGAACTCTTCATTGCTGACGAGGTCCATCTCCTTGGGGGCTCCCAGGGTTACGTATATGAGACAATCGTCTCTCGTATGCACTACATCCGTACTCAGACTGAGTTGCCCATGCGAATCATCGCCTTGAGTGTCTCGCTGGCGAATGCTCGGGACATTGGTGAATGGATCGACGCAAAGAAGCACGACATTTACAACTTTAGCCCTCACATCCGACCTGTGCCTTTGGAGCTTCACCTCCAGTCTTTTACCAATACTCACTTCCCATCGCTCATGTTGGCAATGGCCAAGCCCACGTATCTGGCTATCACACAGATGTCTCCTGACAAGCCCGCCATGGTATTCGTGCCTAGCCGCAAGCAGACTCGAGCAACCGCTCGCGACCTTTTGGCTGCAGCTTTTGCCGACGACGATGAGGATCGCTTCCTTCACGCCGAGGTCGAGCAAATGCAGCCTTTGCTCGAACGCATTCACGAGGAGGCGCTCGCTGAGGCACTGTCTCATGGTGTTGGTTACTATCACGAGGCTCTCAGCCAGAGCGATAAGCGAATTGTTAAGCATCTTTACGACAATGGTGCCATTCAGGTGCTTGTTGCTTCTCGAGATGTCTGCTGGGAGCTGAACAGCACTGCGCACCTCGTTATTGTCATGGGCACACAGTACTTTGAGGGTCGCGAGCATCGCTATGTCGACTATCCTCTTAGTGAGGTGCTGCACATGTTTGGCAAATCTCTTCGTCCATCCAAGGATGGTCGTAGCCGCGGTGTCCTCATGTTGCCCCAAGTGAAGCGCGAGTACTACAAGAAGTTCCTTAACGAGGCTCTTCCTGTGGAGTCACACCTGCACAACTACTTGCACGATGTGTTTGTAACGGAGATCAGCACCAAGATGATTGAGTCGGGTGACGACGCGATCAACTGGACTACGTTTACCTATTTCTACCGACGGCTGCTTGCCAACCCGAGTTATTACAGTCTGACCAGTACGACTCACGAGGGTCTTAGCAACTACATGTCTGATCTGGTAGAGACGACTTTGCGCGAGCTCGGCGAATCAAAGATTATTGACTTTGACGAGGAGGACGGATCTGTGGCGCCTCAGAATGCTGCTATGATCGGTGCATACTACAACATCTCGTACATCACTATGCAGACATTCCTGCTTTCGCTTAGTGCTCGTACGAAACTTAAGGGCATCATGGAGATTGTGACTTCGGCAACCGAGTTCGAGTCAATCCAGATCCGACGTCATGAGGATGGTCTGCTACGACGCATCTACGACCGAGTTCCTGTCAAGATGTCCGAGGCAGTCTTCGACTCACCGCACTTCAAGGCTTTCGTTCTGCTCCAGGCTCACTTCTCTCGCATGCAGTTGCCGATTGACTTGGCAAAGGACCAGGAGGTTCTGCTATCCAAGGTTCTGAGCCTTCTCAGCGCCATGGTCGATATTCTGTCTTCAGATGGCCACCTTAACGCAATGAGTGCTATGGAAATGTCGCAAATGATCGTTCAAGGAATGTGGGATCGTGACAGCCCTCTTAAACAGATCCCGCACTTCACGCCGGAGGTCGTCAAGGTTGCCAATGACTTTGGGTACGTAATAAGTTCTGATTTGGGAATTGACATGCCAACTAACGTGCCACGCAGAATCAAGGATATCTTTGATTTCATGGAGGCCATGAATCCGGACGAGAACGCCGATTACAACAAGCTTGTGCAGAGACTTGGCCTGTCCCAAAACCAGTTGACTCAGGCCGCCAACTTTACAAACGACAAGTATCCCGACTTGGAACTTGAACACGAGATCTTGGACGAGGACGAGATTAGGGCCGGCGAGCCAGCTTACCTGAGCATCAAGATTGCTCGCAACCTGGAGGAGGAGGACGGCGACCATGACTCTACTGTGCACGCACCATTCTATCCCACCAAGAAGATGGAGAACTGGTGGCTAGTCGTTGGTGATGAGAAGACCAAGAGCCTCTTGGCCATCAAGCGAGTGACTATCGGGCGGGAACTGAACGTTCGCCTCGAGTACACTGTGCCATCACCGGGCGAGCATGATCTCAAGCTGTTCCTAATGAGCGATAGTTACGTCGGAGTCGACCAAGAGCGGGAATTCTCGGTGACTGCGGCCGAAGGCATGGACGTGGACGACGATGAGGACGAGGATGATGAGGACGAGGAATAGGAGGTCAAAAAGGTTGCTCCAACTGCCCCCTGCGGCCAAGGATGGCTGTGTACACTACTGCAAACTACGAATGCGAATTTAGGTGATAATTTTCGAAACCATCAACTGGAACGATGGCCCTGGGTGTTTTACGTGACCGAGATGTGCTCTTTGAGATGAGTTTTCCGGATACAAGCCGAGTTGCGTGGACGCCGAATGGAGCAACACGAGTTAAGAGGCGCGAGGGGTTGAAGTGAGATGATCTATTTAACTAAGGTAGGGATGCGAGACGCGCCCCGTCATGACTGGAGGAGCGACGTGACGTTTTGAGGGCAAACAAGGGTCAAGACGAGGAGAAAAGAGGCTACGGACGCGTCCCACCGTCGGTCTCGTATGCCAAGGCGTCGAATCAGCATCGACTACGCGATGTCGTGTGTGAGCTCGGGGGGTTTCCTGATGACGCCGCCCGATTATATTCATCACGTGACCCTAGTATACGCTTGGTGACGTTTGAAGTGTTTCCCTTGCCAGCCAAGCCCAGCCCATCAACTCGCACCAGCGTTTTTTCTTTCGTCACCCCCAACATCCCAGCACAACTCGACGAGGCGCTTCCCATCTTCAATTGCGCAACTCATCGCCAACACCCGATTCCCATCGCGCTACGACTCTTGCGCTCCATTTACACGCGCAATAGACCATTCGCAACGCGTTCGCCCATCTTTTTCGAGCTGGAAACTAAGCTACCTACCTTGGTTCTGGCTGCTACGAAGTCGTGATCAGCACAACCCGACGCCGTCACTTTAATCGCCATGGCGGATCAGATAAACGAGAAGCCCGAGGTTGAAGCTCCTGCTTCCAACGCGCAGGAAGCTCCTGCCACCGAGGAGAAGCCCGCAGAGCCTTCATCGACCGGAGACGGCGCTGCAAAGGCCGAGAGCGAGGCAGCGAAGGAGGACACCAAGATGACCGAGGGTAAGTCTTTGACGGTGTTTTTGGCATCCATCGCGCACTTGCTCGCATCGCTGTTGAAACCGCGCCTTGGTTTCTCGCGTGCGCTGTCACCCAGGCGCGTCCTTCCCTTTGTCAGATCCATGCTGACCCTATCGCGTGCTCAGATACCAACGAGGCCGAAGACTCAGAGAAACCCACCGGAGAGAAAGACGCGACCCAAGAACCGAAGGAGGACGTGAAGCCCGCTGAAGAGGACGCCGACACCGAAATGAAGGACGCGACTGTGGCCCCGGCTGCCGAGGAGACCAAGGCCGAGAGCTCCGTCCCATCTGCCGATGGCGAGACAGCGACCGAAAATGTTGCCGCCGAGGCTTCCACAGCAAAGGGCAAAAACACCCGACGCAAGTCGACCGGCACTGCCAATCGTAAGAGCCTGAGCAAGAAGGCTTCCAAGGCGCGTCTTACGCACTTGGACGCCAAGCCCGGTGACCACTTCTTGGTCAAGCTCAAGGGGTTCCCCGCTTGGCCCGCCATCATCTGCGATGAATCAATGCTGCCTCAAGCGCTGGTCGATAGCCGTCCTGTTTCTGCTGCGCGCCCCGATGGCTCGTACACAGAGGCCTATGCTGACGGCGGCAAGCGTGTCAACGACAGAAGCTTCCCCGTTATGTACTTGCACACAAACGAATTGTAAGATGGCATCACTTCTGGTGCGCATTCATTCATTTACTGACTTGATCACAGTGGCTGGGTGCCCAACACTTCGCTTACAGAGCTTACCTCCCAGAAGGCCTCGGAAACCATCACCGAGAAGATGCGCAAGGATCTCAAGGAGGCGTTTATCCTCGCAGTCGAGCACAACTCCGTCGATCACTACAAGGACGTGCTGAAGCAATTCCAAGACGACCTGCTTGCTAAGCAACAAGCTGCCGCAACTCCCAAGAAGTCCAAGAAGGGCAAGACGAAGGCTGCAGATGAAGATGTGGACATGGAGGATGTCGACGATGCTGCCACAGACAAGTCCAAGACCAAGAAGCGCAAGGCTGAGGATGACGTGAGCGTAAGTAATTTGCCAACCCACCGATATCGACGACGAAGGTGCTGACATGGATGGAATCTAGACACCACAGAGATCCGATTCTGTTAAGAAGCCGAAGATCAAGCTCACCACCTCTACCCCCAAGGCTGCCAATGGCACTCCCAAGGCCAAGGAAGAATCTGCGACCAAAGCTAAGGTCAAGGTCAAGAAGTCTTCTGACAAGAAAGCGGAGGCACCCAAGGAGGCCAAGGTGACTCCTGAGCAGCGCCGACAACGCAAGGAGGTATAACCTACTCTTACTTCCTACAATCTAACATTTCGCTAACCCGACAATAGAAAGAGGTCCTGTATCTCCGACACAAGCTTCAGCGTGGACTCCTTACTAGGGATCAACAGCCTCAGGAGTCGGAGATGAAGCAGATGTCCGAGTTTGTCACAATGTTGGAGAACCTGAAGGATCTTGAGGTTTCCATTATCCGCTCGACCAAGATCAACAAGGTCCTTAAGGCCATCTTAAAGTTGGAGTCTATTCCACGTGAGGACGAGTTCCACTTCAAGGACCGTTCCCAAGTACTCCTGGACAAGTGGAACAAGCTGATGGTTGATGAGACCGCTGCCCCTGCTCCAGATACCACCAATGGCGTCAACGGCAAATCAGAGGCCAAGCCTGAGGAGAAAAAGGACGAGAGTGGAAAGGAAGATACCGAGGAGCCCAAGACCGAAGAAGCTGAAGAGCCCAAGGACAAGGTTGAGGCAACGCCAGAGGCACCAGCTTCGGAAGAGAAGAAGGACGATGTGAGTTTCAAAGGTCAAGTTCTACCAAAGTGTACTCGAGCTAATCAAAAACAAGGCCGCTGTCCCTCCTGAGCCCGTTGAAGCCGCGGCTTAGGCTAATTATGATTGGGTTCGGCTCATGGTGTTTTAGAACAAATTCTTTTACGGCGTCCGGGTTATGGTCTACCAGTTCTGGTCTTTTCCGCTTATTTTCCCCCTTTTATTTCTCTTTTCAGCTGTGGCAAAAGTGGATTCATCGCGTCTTTTCGGTATCTGTATGAATATCTGCCCAAGCCGGTGGCAGAAGTGCTCTGCGACTCGCTGGGGTCGTAATGAGATCAGCAGGGTTGTGGGCCAGAACATCTTTTTGGTTGTACAAACGACATCATCCATGATACTGGCCAGAGGGGCTCGCTCAACGTGGTCTGCCATGGACCAGGATGGACAGGGAGAGCTGGCTTGGCTCGAGGAGGAGACATCTGGTATAGGATGGACGTGAGGCTCAAGAATGAGATGACATTTGAGAGGAGGCGCATGGGAGCGAGGGATTTGGCGAGCAAAGCAATAGCATACAGATGATCAATGGGACAAAGAATTAGATGTATCGCTGAAGGGACAAACAGCACCGTATCACTCGTAGCTTTAAGTCGAGAGAATAGGTACTTATCGTACTACAAGGTAACGACCTCATCACTCACCGCGTCTCTGATAGTGGTTTTGCTGGTTGTTGGGATACAGTGCGCGGTACAGTGCCTGTAGACGCGACTACCGTCTGAAAACGCGTTGACCTTTCCACCTGCAATCCAAGCTTCAGGAGCTTCATTTCATGACTCTCACACTATCTCACATCTCGTAAACTCTTCATCATAGCAAGAGAAGCTATGAAGGAAGATAACTACAACCAGGAGGATCATCAGGTAACATGAGACTATTTTCAAGGCCTTGACCTCTTCCCGCTAACGCAGCCCCTAGGTCGCCTACATCTTCGACCCTGAGGACGACGGGACACGCCAGAAGCCCGCCAAGCGCAGAAGAGTATCAAAACAGGCTCAGAATGCTTCAGAATCTTCTCAAGACTCATCATATTTTGTGCCGCTACTAAATGGTGCTGAGAAACCCGAGCTTGTTCAGCTAAGGGAGACTCTCTTTCAGGAGAGCTGGGCCAAGGTTGACCAACGCATCGAGGTAAGCCAAGGAGACTCGTGCACACGAACTATCACTCAAACAAAACAGGGAATTCTCAAAACTTCAAACTTGGAAACACTCCATCAAGTAAGCGATTTTATCAAGGATGCAGAGACAGAATGGTAAGAGCCAAATCTCACAAGATATATGCAGCCCCTGACCCTTGTACAGTGGGGATAGAATCCCTTCAGCATTCATCATCACCGGACCCAACATCGCCTCACAGGATCTGCTCTTTCAGCAACTATCAGAGACGCTTCAGCAAACCACATCGAGCAGATTTGTTGGCTTGCGGTCGTCAGAGGCCTCGACGCTCAAGGCAACGCTCAAGAAGATCATCCGAGATGTCACAGCAAAGGTTTCTGAAGACGAGGACGATGATCTCCAAGTAGGAGATGGTCGAGAAGTGAGTTCCCCGCATCTATGAGAGTAGCACAATGCTGATACTATTGCAGGGTCGACGATATCTCGACTATGATCTTGAGGCACTGCATGCTTTCATCAAACCCCAGAATTGTGAACACGTCTTTGTTGCGTTTCAAGACAGCGAAGGTTTCGACAGCAGTCTGCTATCTGACTTGATTATTCTCTTCAAGTGAGCCTCCTATCTCGTTAACTAGCACGCATTCATTGACCTTTTCCAAGCTCCTGGCGCCCACGTATTCCCTTCACCCTGCTCTTTGGCATCGCGACATCAGTCGAACTCCTTCAAGCCAGATTACTCAAGGCCGCTTGCCAGCAGATCTACGGAGCTCAGTTCGACGTCATCCAGACCTCGGCCATCCTCGAGACCGTCTTCAAAGCAGCTGTAGCGGCAGCCGACGCTCCGGTGCTACTCGGACCATCGCTCCTCAGCAGCATGCTTGATCGTCAGCACGATCAGGTTTCTGGAATACAGACGTTCACCATGTCACTAAAGGTAAACCTTGCATAGATTAATCATTGCTAATTGTTTGCTAACGCTCAGTAGTACGCTTACATGTGCCATTTCTACGCAAATCCTCTCACCGTGTTGGGACATGGTTCATTTCTGCAGCCTGAGCACACTGAAGCTATTCGACATGTGACCTCTTTTAGAGAAAATGTTGAACAGGCAGTGGAATCCGGCGTTTTGGACAACGTGCAATACGCCAAAGACTTGCTTGAAAACGATGGGTTTCTTATCTCTCAAGTACAAGACAGTCTCACTCGGCGCCAAGAGTTCATTGAAGAGTTTTTGCGCGCACTACTTATAGTCCGGGAAGCTGATGCTCAAGATATCGAATTCTCGAGGGCCTTTGTCGAGGCCATGGATGACGGTGTGTCAGTGACTGAGCATTCTCGAGTTGTCGAATCTATTAAACGCATGGATGTTAACGAGCTACTGACTATGCTTCGGAAGGTGATCTTGATCCTGCGAGATGGAGAGATTGACCTGCTTCTCGGCCCAGCATCAAAGCAAGCAGACGTTGGATTTCGAGATGCCCTGACAAGACACCTTGTCAGTTTGGAAGAGCTGCACTCGAAAGCACAGGAGCAAGGCATCACGCTACGAACCAAATACAGCGGTCAAAGCAAAGTGATGCGTACAACTGTTATTGCGCAGAGGGTTCAATTGAGCCATGACTCGGCTGCACTTACAGACGAGGACAAGCAACTCACACAGACTGTAGACGACATCACGGCATTGTTCATCGCACACATCCAGATTCCCAGGCCAAGCTCTCTGCTTCTGTCAGAAAGCTGGTTATACGATTCTCGGACTCCGTCGCGGGATGTCTTTGTGCCTCGACCGCGAACCGTCTTGGAACGCAGTCTTGCAAGACCGCACGACTACCTCTCATGCTCATGCTGCAAGCCAGGCGATGAAGGTACACCGGCCACATTCCCGGCCACTGCACTCTTATATCGCCTATATACAGAGACCGGCAGTCTCATCAACGTGGCAGACCTATGGACTGCATTTTCTGCACTGGTGGGTGATGAGGAAGCGGATGAACGCAAGTCACTCGTCATGTTTTACCGTGCACTGGCTGAGTTGAGGGCCTTGGGTTTCGTCAAAGCGAGCAAGAAGAAGGCGGACCACATTGCCAAGCTGAAGTGGCTCTAAGCAGATATTGGGCGACAGAATTCGAAAGAGAGACATTTTGGGATAATTGAGCGCTGGAGTCGCAAGAGATGGTCCTTTGTATTTGAAAGGAAGGGATGGGGTTAACTACTTCTGGGAACAGGCTATTTGAGCCGAGGTCAAGCCAACAGCCACAGACCATGTGCGGACGCAATAGGAAGACGAAAATAAGTGTCGTCAGTGTGAGACACCAAGAGTGGGAGGTGGAGGGTTGCAAAGAAATATCATACAGCCAACGCAGCAGATGCAAGACAAGACAAAACATGCAGCTCAAGATAGCTTCAAGACGCCGGGAGCGGAGCGGCACAAAGCATCATGTGAAGAACAAAAGGATGAAACAAAACAGCCTGGGCCCGATGAATGGCGATAACTTGTTTTGAAGCCATTGTCTCGCGGAGACATGGAATCGCTTTGAGTCATGACCACCAGTCACATTCCACGCCAGCACCAATAGACCAACCCGATTGCGTCGTGTAGCTGTTTTCTGCAGACTATGGCTTTGGCTTATGGCTTTGGCTCTGGCCTTGTCTCACACAGACGTCCACACCAAAACCAGACCGAATTAAACCCTGGGCCTGTCTGGCCGGCTCCGTCTTCCAAAGGGTGGCAGACTTGATTGACCTCAAAGCGGTCACCGTCCAAGCTTTGGCGAGCTGTCGTCAAAGGCCGCTTTGCCCAGAACAGCAGGGCCTTGTTCCAAACCCACGAACGGCTTCGGCCACAAAGACGCTCGACTGGCTGTTCGCGATCCGGGCTTCTCACCTCGCTCTATACAAGAGGGCGGGGGTTCGCCGTCATGTCGTGGTCTATTCTGTTAGCCAGAGATATCTATCTATCCATCCACCTATCCATTCAACTCCTGCTAGACTACTGCGCCTCTGACTCTTTGACAACAAGTCAAGACAGGTCAAAACAAGCCTCTACCGAAAAAAGCCTAAGCTAGAAGGAATCTACTACGAACTCAAAGAGGTGTCTGTGCTGTCATTCACTGCTGCTCTGCGGAGAAGACCGCTGTCGATAGCAACCCCGCCAAAGCCAACTCACCATCACATCACTATCGAAAGCTATTCCTATTCAGCAGCGTCAGGTTTCTAGAAAACAAGAGACTGGTGCTCTTGGCCTACAAAAGCCCGTGGCTACACTGCCCCCCAGGGTTGCTTTGGCGTTGGAGAAAGACAGCTACACATTGATCTATCCGCATACCCTCACACAGCAAGCAAACCGCCAGAATGATGCGAGGTGAGATTCCTTCACGGCATCGCCAGGCATTTGGCCAGCGTCGACTCGCCAATAACCCAAACCTGCAGCGCAAGCTGGAACAGATGGCATTGCCTCTGGCGCCTCTCGTGCAGCTCACCACAGGCGCCGTGCATCCGTCATTTCCCACCACCGTCCTCTGCTTCTGGCTCCTCACAGATGAGCAGCTCGAGTCGCTCGCGCACTTCTACCACCAGAGGACGCCCAGCCCTTGGACAAACCAGTACCCTTGCCCCATCACCTGGAGGTCGGATCTGCCTCTCGAGGAGAAGCGGCGCAAGATGGGCAAGTTCATCGGCCTCCGAGGCTGTGAATCGCCCATCCTGCTCAAGTCGGAGGAGGAGATCTTGGCAGAGGCCCGCAGAGCGAGACTCACGGCTGAGGAAGGGCTGTGGAGGCGAAAGCACTTTTCCTGATTGTACTGCATCTATTGCATTGAGCGACCTTTGAGGGTTAGAGGGGGGTAAAAGGCGTTTAATATTGTTAATAGTGGTGGACGGATGGTCTGGTGTGTTAGTTTGCGTTTGGTGTTTCTGGGTTTTCAGGAGTTTGCATATGTCTTCTTGTCTTTCTTCGCCTGCATCAAGGGGATCGATCGCATTATTGCTAGACATGGCGAGCTAGCCAGCGCGCATCATTGCATTTTCATAGGAGTACCGAGGGTAGGGTGAAAGAGGACCATATATCAATAGAGAACAAGCCCATGCTACTATTTTCAAAATAAATCCTCAACGCCGTTGGATATTGGTTTCCCCCCGAGCTTCCCAATGACACGCACCAAGAGTGTGTGACTTATAAGTGATAAAAAGATGTACTGTACAAACTGAGATTCAAGGACGCAGGGCCTATGTAAAGACGTCCTCGTTCTCTGCGCGGCCTCTCACAAAAACACAAAACTGCATCCGTTTATTTATTGGCGCCCTTCTTCTTGTTCTTGCTCTGAGACTTGACCACGACGGCATCCTCCTCGCTGGCAGTCTTGACAGAGGAGCTCTGCTCAGAGCCGTCAAGCTCCTTCATGAACTCTGACTGGATCTGGCCACGGCGCTTCTCCCACCATTCCTTTTCCGAGTCGGCCTGGGCAAGGATCTCTTCAACCTGGGTGCGCATAGCAGCGTTGGCGGTCATCTCGTGGGCGGACTGGAAGATGGACTGACCCCAGTTTGGCGCAAGGGCATTGGCCTACGAGTGACAGGTGTTAGCAAACAGGTTCCCACGATGCGTCTAGCAATGCTGTACCTCTGTGACGACGTCTCTCAACTCCTCCTCCATCTCCTTCTCGGCGCGCTGGAATCGCTGCCACAGGTCGTCACCCACACTGCCTCGTTGCAGCAGTGTGCCGCATGCCTGCTTGGCAGACTTGATCTGGATCAGACGGCGGATATCCTCGACGGCGCGGCGCAGGAGCGCAGCGCGAAGTACGCTATCGGGGATCTTGGGGCTCTTCTCGGAGCCGTCCTCGGGGGCGAGGTGCAACAAGGACAGGTAGACGTTGCGCTGGAGATGAGGGCCAAACCAGGGGGCAAGGTTGGCGCTCTCGGCTGCATTGGAGATTTGTCAGTGTGAGTTCTGTTTTCATACCTCTCCTGGAGGAGGGGCCATACCGGCTTGTCGTTTTCGGTAGATTGTCGAGAATGTCATGAGTGCGCTGCCGAGGACGAGGACATAGGCAAAGGGGAGGGCAAGGCCCTTCCAGTCAATGTCGAACATGATGGCGAAAGATTATAAGTTGAAAATCACGAGAACACACGTGTTGCAGAAGGAAAAGAATGTCAAGAAAAAAGTCGAACCGGCCGTGGGACGTAACGTGGAGAGTTTGTATGAGTCTAGAGATGTTAAACTTCTAATCGACACGAATACCTACAGCTCGGTCGGTGGTGTGGCGCAGGTTAATGTTTAGGCCAGATAACGTTTCTACATGCGTTGTGTGGCTTGAAAGGCCTAGATCAGCTGTGGCTGGTGGGGTGCAGTGTTCTTTCCCATGTCGGAGGGCCCTGGATTCTAATGCCGTGCGACGTCACCGTATCATTAGGTAATCAATCGCAGGCACCGCTTGATGACGCTGTGCTATGGAAGATGCCTACCTACCTACCGAGCTTGCAGTAGCAGCCTTAGGTACGTAGTAAGATACGTACCGGCCTTTGAGCTACCACCATTGCTTTGCTTTACTTCACCTCTAACTCAGCCTTCTCTCTTCCACTTCATGCTGTCGATTCAATGGGCTTTGCCTACACCTTCTAAGCTCTTCTTCTGACTTTCACAGTCTTCCTCATAGCGACTCTTATTTCTCATCTTCTCCCCACTATACGCTTCGTCCTTCAACGACATCGCCATCGACATCGCAAAGGTCTTGACAGGCGGCAAGCCCCCACCAAAGTCAAACACCAGCAGCGCTTCTCCTCAGCACCGTCTACCATGTTGCTGCGACTTCGGGGCCCCGATGGCATGGCCCGTCTGACCGTCGAGCCTACGACTACGTTCGGAGATTTGGGGAAACTGGTTCGTCTTGTTCTCGTGCTTGTGTTGGGTAGACTTCACTGACGTCGGCCGTCTCTAGCTGCTTGATCAACTTCCCAAGACCGTCGATCCTAAGACTATAGCTCTGTCCAACGCACCCAACGGAGGTGACTCTAAGAGATTAGGTGATATTATCAACTTCAAAGTTGGTCAGATTGGTCTTAAGTGAGTGCATGCTCATGACCCGTCGCTGGTAGACAAAGCTAACCTCATAGACACGGCGACCTCATCTTTCTCACTTATCAGCACGGCGATGTGACCAACGGCGATGCGTCCGAGACTTCAAACACCTCCGCAAGGCTCAACGGAAAGCCAGTTCTGCCCACCGAAGACCTGCCCATCAACCCAAAGCCCGAAAGGATCTCTAGGCCGTGGGAGGTGGTTCGTCAGTCTGCCCTGGATGACCGACTAGACCGACTAGACGGCAGGATTCCCCGCGGTATCGATCGCATGTGTCGCCACGGTCCCAAGGGCATGTGCGACTACTGCCAGCCCCTTGATCCTTTCAACCCTGGATATCTCGCAGAAAAGAAGATCAAGTACCTGTCCTTCCATTCATACCTACGAAAGATCAACGCCGCAACAAACAAGCCCGAGCTGGGAGCTTCATACATCCCTCCTCTGGTTGAGCCTTTCTATCGAGTTAGGCATGAGTGCCCATCCGGCCATCCCCCATGGCCAGAGGGCATCTGCACCAAATGCCAGCCCAGCGCCATTACCCTGCAGCCGCAACAGTTTCGAATGGTGGACCACGTTGAGTTTTCTTCACCTTCCATCATCGACAGCTTCATCGACACCTGGCGAAAGACCGGATCTCAGCGCTTGGGTTATCTTTACGGGAAATACACAGAGTACACCGAGGTTCCTCTCGGCGTCAAGGCCGTTGTGGAAGCTATCTATGAGCCTCCTCAGGTGGATGAGCTTGACGGCATCACCATGAACGCATGGGAATCGCAAAAGGAGATTGACAAGCTGGCCAAGCAGTGTGGTCTGGAGCCTGTGGGCGTTATCTGGACCGACCTGCTTGATGCTGGCAATGGAGATGGCTCGGTGGTTTGCAAGCGCCATGCTGACTCCTACTTTCTCTCTTCTCTCGAGATCTGCTTCTCCTCGAGACTTCAAGCTCAGTATCCCAAGGCTTCCAAATGGAGCGACACAGGCAGTTTCGGCTCAAACTTTGTAACATGCATCATCACTGGTAATGAGGAGGGCGAGATTTCCATCTCGTCTTACCAGATGTCGAATGAATCGGTAGAGATGGTCCGCGCTGACATTGTTGAGCCATCGGCTGACCCTAATGTCATGCTTGTGCGGGACGAAGAGGAAGATGACGGATCTGTCAGCCGCACACGATACATTCCCGAAGTCTTCTACAGAAGAGTCAACGAGTACGGCGCCAACGTCCAGGAGAACGCGAAGCCATCTTTCCCCGTCGAGTATCTATTCGTCACGCTAACCCACGGCTTCCCTGCTGATCCTAAGCCCATGTTCACTCAGCAAGGATTCCCCATCGAGAACAGAGAATACGTCGGAGAGAGCCAAGAGCACTCTGCTTTGGCCAAGTTCCTCAAGCTGTCGCCTGGCCAGAAGCCCACTGGTCAAGAAGTGTCCAACTTTCATCTTCTCTGCTTCATTCAGCAAATGGGCGTCCTCTCCAAGGTGCGCTTGTTAGAATACGATACCTAAAGAAACCTACTGACATGCTATCTAGGATGAGGAAGCCCTGCTCTGCCGCGTGGCGAGCCAGCAGGATCTTGCCGATACATTCCAGCTTCGTTCTACCGAAGGCTGGCAGACCCTTCAGGCCATCCTTCAATCGACTGGTGAGAGAATCCCCAAGCGTCCGCGGGAGGAGGATGGCGCTCCCACGCCCTCTTCCTCCTCATCCTCGTCCCTTCAACTCCCTGTTCGCGACTCGGGTGAGCCCCTTGCTAAGCGATTTGCTGCCTTCAGGCTAAACGAGCGCGGTATCAAGTCCGCCCATCCGCCGCCGCCCTAGTCAATCATGAGATGTTGGGTAAAGAAGAGCAGAGCTGGGAGATGGATGGAAGGGAAGGGAAGGGAAGGGCCGAAAAGGTGTGAGGCTGGATTTTTGCTAGATGTTTTCCTTCCGTAGTATGGAAGATGATATGCATATGTAGCTGGAGTGGCGTTTGGGACAGAACGGAGCATAGGGCAACAATGCATTCAATGGGTGATTTCCTTAACTGACGCTGTTTGCGGACCAAGTGAGGTTTATCGGAACAGTTACATCGAGCCAAAGGTACTCCCATTCAGCCGAGGTAGCGTTCCCAAGCTAAATAAGGAATGACTGCATACATTTTGCTCTTGGATGCCAGCGAAGGGATTGTGTGGTGGTGAAGAATTCAAGGAGTGAATGATCAAAGTTATACTAGAGGAGTGGTAAGAGAGGAAATCTCCAAAGCGAAAACAGGCGGCGAATCACTGTCAAAGTATATTTCATTCAGATCTAGTGTGTGCTTGCCAGTTATCCTGAGCTTTCCTAAGTTTTAAACTCACACTAGAGGAACTGCAACGAGGTAACATATTTTACGATAGACTAATCACGTCAGTCACACAAATGGAATATAATGAAACCTGGTTTCATATTCCCCATACTCCGTCTACTATCTACAAAAGGGGGCGGTCCATTAACCAAAGCAGCCAACACATACATACACACACACACACAAACTCCCAAACCCGCCGCCCCCTTTAAACCAAGGGTTTTTCACCTTGCCGGTATCTCTCTTTTTTGTTCCAAAATTCCACGTCTTGTAAATCACAACACCGGGTTCCCCTGAATCCAGAGAATATTATATCCTAAGCTTATAGGGCAACTTCTTATAACCCAATGATCATGTCAATAGCGCTACATTTAAACGTGATAGAACCTTTTTTTTTTTTTTTCATATTCCCCTCTGTCTACTATTTACAGAGAGGACAGTCATAAATTAAGACAATTAACGTACAAACTCCACGTCTTGTAAATCGTGACACTAACTTCCCCTGAATGCAGAGAAAGGTATTGATAAATCTTTTCCAGTAACAAAACGCCTAGTTTCTTTTGCCTTTCGTCCCGACGCTGAGCTGGAGTCCTTAGGTGTTAATATTTTTACAGGGGCTTACCGCCGATGAAGTCGGACCATCGGCGGACTTCAGCAGGAATGCCCTCGGAGCGAGGCAGCTTCTCGCTCATGCACTGGGCGAACAGGATGGCGGTCTGGGAATCAAGTCAGCTTATAGGTACTCGTGTTGGTATGATACTAGGGGAAACTCACCTGGGGCTCCATGAACAGGGGTACGCCAAAATCGACAGCATTTCGACGCATGACATAGTCGACGTCCAGAGTGGTCTTGCCACGGGCCTGAGCAAGGTTGAAGACTCCGCGGATGTCGTACTTCTTGAAGACCTCTCGGAGGGCACGCTTGTCCTCCTTGGGGAACTCAATAACCTCAACCTCGGCCTTGCCCTTCGAGTGGGCCTCGATGAACTCCTTGACCTCAGGACGAGCGGCGTACAGCTTGTAGCCGAGAGGGGCGACAAAGTCGACGACCTGGGTGAGCCAGGGCTTGGAGACGTTACCACCGAAGAGGAGACCCTCACCAGGCTCGGGCATGCGGAAGTTCATGGTGGACTGGAGAGAGGTCCAGTAGGCCTCGACGAGATCCTTACCGAAGCAAGCAATCTCACCAGTAGAAGCCATCTCGACACCAAGGAAGGGGTCAGCACCAGCGAGACGAGTCCAGGAGAACTGGGGAACCTTGGTGGCAACATAGTCACGCTTCTCAGCCATGGGGTCAGACTTCTCAGGGACCTGCTTGCCAACAAGAGCCTTGGTAGCAACGTCCATGAAGTTGGTTCCGAGGACCTTGCTGACGAAGGGGAAAGATCGAGAGGCACGAAGGTTGCACTCAATGACCTTGAGGAGGGGCTCGCCACCCTCAGGGTTCTCGGCCTTGATGATCTGCATGTTGAAGGGACCGGTGATCTTCCAGGCCTCGGCAACCTTCTTAGCAATATCCTTGACTCGCTCCATGGTGGTGCTGTCGAGGTTAGCAGGAGGGAGAACCAGGGTAGCGTCACCAGAATGAACACCAGCCTGCTCAACGTGCTCGGAAACAGCATGGAGGACAAGCTCGCCCTTGGAGGCAACACCATCAACATCGATCTCCTGAGCACCCTCGATGAACTTGGTGATAACGACAGGGTGGTCGGGAGAAACGTTGCTGGCAGCCTCAAGCTTGTCCTTGAGGTCGGCCTGGCTGTGGATGACAGTCATAGCAGCACCGGACAGGACGTAAGATGGGCGAACCAGAACAGGGTAGCCAACCTCCTCAGCGAACTTCTCAGCTTCCTGGACAGAAGTGAGCTCCTTCCAGGCGGGCTGGTCAACACCAATGCTGTCAAGGATCTCGGAGAACTTCTGACGATCCTCGGCCTTGTCAATGTCCCTGGGGTCAGTTCCGAGGACATTAGCACCGCCAGTCTCCTGGAGTCGGAGAGCAATGTTCTGGGGCAGCTGGCCACCAACAGACACGACAACACCCGCTGATTTCTCCAGTTCGTAGATATCCATCACGCGCTCGTAACTAAGCTCCTCGAAATAGAGTTTGTCCGACATGTCACTATCAGTGCTTAGAGTTTCCGGGTTAAACGTTTAGGAAGTTAGCATCGATACTCGACATGGGTGAAGGAAAGTAAAACAATAAATGAAAGTGATGAAAGTGAAGAGGTCCGGGTCCGGGTCCGGGTGGCCGAGTATAGTGAGATGAACGCCCAAAATTGTTTGCCGACAATGCCGGATTTGCCAGCATTGTAAAGTATACCACGTCCAAAAAATCCAGTGTCATATGGTATTGTTGTTAGATGCCGACATTGTCGGCATCGCCAGCCTGTGCGGCGGCGGCGGCCTTCTCTACGGCCCGACGGTGACGCTCAGTGTTGTTGTGACGGGTGAGGTTGCTCTTGTTATGGAAGCCAAGGTTGCAAGGGTGACAGAAGAAAGGATTGTCGCCATCAGTCAGCTTTCGTGCGTGCTTGGGGGATTTGTAGTGTTCTTCGAGAATGTGTTTCGAGGTAAACGCAATGTCACAAAGCTGGCAATAATGCTTCTTCTCTCGCACTGCAATGTTACGGTGCTTAGTACAGTTGGCGGTGGCCCTCCCTGGATTGTTGGCTCTGGACCTGCGAACTCTCTCATGTGCCTTGGTGATGTAGTAGTCGTAGTTCTCTGCCATCTGCTTGTAGTGCCAGTTGGTGCCATTCTGGGCCTTCAATTCAAGACGTTTCTGTTCTCTGTCGGCAGCATGGGCCTCAAGTTCTTCGGCCGAGAGTTCAAATTTGCCGTGAATGCCCTCATTTAACGCGCAGTGGGTGCACAGTCCATCGTGCTCAAAGGCGGCACGGTCCCAAAGACAGATATGGCCCATTCCATAATCTCCGTAGCGTGCTCTCATTGCCCAGAACATGTAGGCGAATGTAGCTTCAAGGGCGAAGAAAAGAAGGCGGTTGAGGGGCACCATTGCCGCGGTAGGTAGAGGAATCCAGCAGAGCAACCCTTTGTGGGTAACCGTGTACCCATCACCGAGGGAGGCTGCAACACCAAGTGGTATCAAAAACCCATCATCATACTGCTTGAGACGAGTACCAACACCACTCTGCGAGGTTCCAGAGCCAATATAGAGCTTGGGCCGGCAACCGGGCTTCTTAAGCACGATAGCATAGATGCCCCATATGGATGATGCACCGGGCCGTAGAGCTTTGAAGTATTGGATGGCAGGTGGCGTACTAGCTTGGACGACGTCCAGCAAATCAGGAGCAAAGACAAGAGAGGCTTCTTGGGCAATCTGCATAAGGACTTCCATAGAAGTGAGGAATCGGGCAAAGTATGTGTTCTTTTGATTAAAAGGGGTGTCACTCAGACAGCTCCAAGTGAGTGCCATCACAAACTGGAGGATGGTGGTAGCTGGTGACTCCATGGTGCAGGTATTGGTGAGTACAAAGGGGTCAATGCCGGCAATGTCGGCGGAGATGGGTGACCGACGACGTCGATGGATGGGAAAAGATAGGCTTCAAGTTTGAGCGGTAATGGGGTCGATGCCGGTGAACTCTGAGTCAATCAAGAAGATGATGGAGGATGTTGACAGGTTATAGAACTTCCAGAGAATGGGATGTTTGAGGTGCACTCAAGAGATTGGTTCATCAGGTAGGCACGCCCAGATCATTTGTCGTGCATGAGGTAGGTACCCAGGTAATTGTCGTCCATAAAGCAGGTACAAGTCATTGTCGTCCACGGCAGGTACTTATCCATAAGGTAAGCTTGTCCAGTGTCCCCAACAAGAAGGTCCTACCTTCCATGGATCATCCACAGACAGCAGTCGATGTTTATCCAGATAGTTGCGTGCAATTGAAACAAAAGAGAGTATTGAACTTACGTTGATCATGATTGTCTTCTCACCCATCTCTCGGAGGGCCTGGGTAGTGCTGACAGCACACCAATCGAACTCAACAGAGCTACCAATTCGGTAGACACCGCTTCCAAGGACGATAGTGCCGTTGTCCTCAAAGGTGACATCGTGCGAAGAACCGTTGTAGGTGGTGTACAGGTAGTTGGTGTTGGCGGGGAACTCGGCGGCCAGGGTGTCGATCTTCTTGACCCAGGGGCGGATGTTGAGGCTGAGACGGTAGGCTCGGACCTCATCCTCGGTGCTCTCGACGGCGTTGGCGATCTGCTTGTCAGAGAAACCCATCTTCTTGGCCTTGAGGACCTGATCTTTCTTCAGGTTCTCGAGGCCACCAGCCTGCTCGAGCTCTCGGGTGCAGTCGACAATGTTCTGCAGCTTGTAGAGGAACCACTTGTCGATCTTGGTCAACTCATGGACCTTGTCGACCGAGTAGTTCTCGTGGAGCATGGCCTGGCCGACTGCGAGCCATCGGCGGTCGGTAGGGTTCTGGAGCTCAAAGTCGAGGTCCTCGAACTTGTCACCCTGGAATCCAACAAATCGGGGGTCAACCTGGCGAATGGCCTTCTGGAAGGACTCCTCAAAGGTTCGGCCGATAGCCATGACCTCACCAACCGACTTCATGGCACTGCCAATGTCGCGCTTGACGTGCTGGAACTTGGAAAGATCCCATCGAGGAATCTTGGTGACAATGTAGTCCAGAGAAGGCTCGAAGTTGGCCGTAGTAGTCTTGGTGACGGCGTTGGGGAGCTCCGGAAGGGTGTGTCCGAGACCGATCTTGGCAGCGGTGTAGGCAAGAGGATATCCAGTAGCCTTGGAGGCCAGAGCAGAGGATCGCGAAAGACGGGCGTTGACCTCAATGACACGGTAGTCGAGACCATCGGGCTGGAGAGCGTACTGCACGTTACACTCGCCAACGACACCAAGATGTCGGACAATCTTGATGGCAGCGCTTCGAAGCATGTGGTACTCCTCATCGCTCAGGGTCTGGCTGGGAGCAACGACAATGGAGTCACCAGTGTGGATGCCAAGAGGATCGAAGTTCTCCATGTTGCACACGGTAATACAGTTGTTGTTGGCGTCACGGACGACCTCATATTCGACTTCCTTCCAGCCCTTGAGCGACTTCTCGACAAGGATCTGAGGAGAGAGTGTGAGAGATCGAGCGGCCATGTTGCGGAGCTCCTCCTCGTTGTTGGCGAAACCGGAACCAAGACCACCAAGGGCATAGGCAGCTCGGACAATAATGGGGTATCCGACCTGGTTAGCAGCCTCGAGGGCCTCGTCGACAGTACCGACGGCGATCGACTTGGCGATGGGGATGTTAATCTCATCCAAAGCCCTGGCGAAGAGGTCACGGTCCTCACTCAGTTCCAGAGTCCTGACACTGGTACCGAGGACCTTGACGCCGTACTTCTCAAAGAGACCGCGACGCTGCATCTCAACACCCAGGTTGAGGGCAGTCTGGCCACCGAAAGAGAGGAAAATGCCATCGGGCTTCTCCTTCTCGATGACATAGGAGACATACTCGGGGGTAACGGGGAGGTAGTAGACCTCATCAGCCAGACTGTGGTTGGTCTGGATAGTAGCGATGTTGGGGTTGATGAGCACAGAAGCAACGCCGGCTTCCTTGAGGGCCTTGAGAGCCTGAGCGCCTGTGATTGGATAAATGTCAGCTTGATGTTTTTGTTTCTTTTTGGTGAGTCGCGAGAGGGTGAGTGTGAGAGAGAGAGAGAGAGAGGTTTTCCCATGAGTCGAAGCGAATAGGTAGGGATGCTAACCTGAGTAGTCAAACTCTCCAGCCTGTCCAATGGCTAGACCACCACTGCCAATGACAAGAACCTTCTTGACATCGACAGTCTGGTGAGGCTTGATGACTCCGCTGTCGAGGTAGGCCTTGGGGTTGGGGGCGTCCTGGTCAGCGGCGGAGCTGTAGGGTCGGACAACCTTGAGGGTTCCGATGCGCTTCGAGTTGGCGGGACGAGTAGCAGCGATCTTGACTCGGCTTGAGGCGGCGAAAGGGCTCACGGAGGAGAATGAGCGAGAGGGCAAAGCTCGCGGGACCCTGCGTCCATGTCGGAGCAGGGCCGGAGCTCGACCAGCGAGAGTGGTTGCCAGGTTGAGAGGCATTGCAGCGGATAATTTGCACGTATCAATGCTTAAGTTGAACCGTCCCGCTGGTGAGGTTGCCCTGGTGTATCCCTAGTTCAGCGTCTGGGGATTGCGATTGTGTATAAAGGACACAAGAGACGGTGACTCTGTGGAATGGGTTCAGAGGAGGGGAGGAAGAGGGCAGGGCGGCCGTCTTGAAGAAAAAGCGGTACGGGGGGGGGACTCGTGCTGATAAGATAAGCCATGGCCGAAAGTCGAAAATTCTCTAGTCTGTGACTCTTTCCCTGCGACGGTGATGACGCAGTAAAAGCAAATTAACCCAAGTCAACGGCAGTTTTCTAGTGGTCAGATACCTCCGATTGCTCTAGCTAGAGCCTAACTACCGCCTAACGTTAGTTGAGTCTGCCCCAGCATTTCGGCCGCAATGAGAGAATTATCCAAGATTCGAGAGAGAGATCGTCCTTGACTAGCGGCGTCTTCAGTGTGTGGTCGTGGGGTACCACCGATTTCTTGTGCACCGATTTCTTGTACAGCTCTTGTAAGTGATATCGGCCACAATCTGCTAATAACTAGATACCAAACTTGTCGATACTCTACTGTGTCTCTCCATTGCAATTGACTTGATACTAATCATTATACCTACAGCCATATACCAGATATGGCTGTTACCTCGCAGCTTATCACCCTTGTCTAAGCTCCCCGGATCCAGCCAGCTACGGGGCCGGTTACGGCGACTCGGCAGCTCTGGACCCTTGCTACTGTAGCGGGCAAACAAGGACAAGCCAGACAACCAACAGCTGTCAGCAACAAGGGAAGCGATTTTACTGGTGCTGGAAACTGCCTCTAGAACAATTGACAGGTTCTTTTTTACCCGTTAGGAAGGGAAAAAACGGCCAATGCGCTACAGCTTCTGCCATGCTAAGGTGGTCAATTGGCTCGACTGCTGCTGCGAGATCGCAGCTCGTTCTGGGGCAGCGGCGGAATCGGCGGTGTATATCTCCGTCGATTCCGCCGATTCCGCCGCTACTCGGCGCGTTTGGCGGACCAGAGCCGCTGGCGGAGGTTATTTGAGTCATGCGAGGCTCCGAATGCCGAGCCGTTGATGGATTGTCTGTTGAGATTTCCCTTGTGTCATCCGATCGAGGCGTGATGCATCTGAGATATGACAATCTGATGTTGGCGAAGTTTTGATATCGTATTCGAGTGACTGATGATACCTCGGCACTTTATTACTCCAACTGCGGGCCCAAGAAGCAAATCGTCATGAAAGAAATAGTGAGACTCTATGTTAGGCAACACAGCATCTGACTGACTATCTCTATACTATAGTCTAGACATGTCTTTTGGCAAGATTTTCCCGTTGTAATTGTGCATGAAATAACAGTCGTGTTGAACTGGAGCTACCCTGCACACCACTTACACGCTATTGGTCCATTTAACTATGCTCGACTCTCATTTGTCAGACCAGAATGTAAGCCAACCAGAGGTTGAGCGGGCTGGTGGTTATTCCGGAGCCAGACGACACTTCATCAGGGTTCTCTCACGACTACATCTGCATAACCTTTGTGCGTTTCTAGGACATGTTTCTGATCACCCGAAGACCTTCTATATGCTTTGCTTAGAGAGACGTGTTCACAAACCGCATAAAGGCATGGAACTTACTCTGGACTGACCAGCAGGTGACCTGGAGGAGAAGTACCTGAGTCGGTCCTATGGAGATGATCTACACCTGAGCCACAACACCACAGAACCATAGACATGCTACAGGAACGCGTAGCACTCCACGAGATAGATAACAAGTGTTATTATGCGGCTCCGAGCAAACCCATTAAGTTTCCAACTCGGCTTTTCACCCCACAACTCCACAAGCGATAAAGTTATTGCTACATAGTTACAGTGATAGAGCAGCTCACCTGCTTGAAACAAAAGCCAGCTGCTCGGAACAGACCGAACAAGTTTTCGTTTAATTCTTGTTGCGTTATCACTAAAGATATAGGACGGGCCTTGCCAGAGGAAATGTGCATAGTATGGGTTTTAGATGCACGCACTCAAGTAGGACTTCGTGTGTAAGTGCCACGGCGTGCCCTACTAACTTTTCCATTAATGCAATAGGACCTTTAGACGCGTTATTGCACCGAAATCAGTCATCAGTAAAGTCGAGAATTTGCCTATAAAAGAGAGTCAACTTCTGATCCTTCCCATCACCAAAACTTCACCATTAACCATTCACTCAAATCACTTCCACTTCACCAGTCTTGCACCAGACAAGATGAAGTGTGCACCACTTCTCGTCGCTCTCCAGCTGGGAAGCGCTCTTGCTGCCCCCCTTGCACCCTCCGACTTTGGTGTTGTGTCCGCTCCCAGCAAGGAGTATGCTCCCAAGCAAGGATATGCCCAGCGACCCTCTCACGAAGAGCATTCCTCCCATCACACTAAGGAGCATGTTCCCGAGTCTCACAAGGAGGAGCATTACCCTAAGGAGCATGATTACAAGCACCTAAAGGAGAACCATGCCCCTAAGGAGTACGCTCACAAGCATCACGAGCAAGAGTATGCCCCCGTGGAGCATATTTACAAGCACCTCAAGGAGAACTACGCCCCCAAGGGGTACACTCGCAAGCATGACAAGCAAGAGTACTACCCCCAGGAGTATGCTCAAAAGTACCACAAGGAAGAGCATGCCCCTGAGGAGTATGTCCACGAGCATCACAAGGAGGAGCATACGCGCCGACCTTGCAACAAAAAGGATTCTCCTCAATACACCAAGGAGCACACTCCCCACCATCACGAGGAAGAGCATCACAGAAAGGTGCATATTCCCAACCATCACGACGAGTACAACCCCAAGGAGCATACTTACAAGCACACCCAGTATGCTTACAAGCATCCCAAGACTCACGAGGAAGACCACCACGAGGAGCACCATGCCACCAAGGAGTATACCCACCAGCACCCCCAGTATGCTTACAAGCACTCCAAGCTTCACGATGAGGATTACCCCAAGAAGTATATTCACAAGCATCTCCAGTATGCTTACAAGCATCCCAAGCACCACGATGAAGAGCACGACGAGGAGCATCACGAGGAGCACCATGCCCCCAATGAGTTGTATACTCATAAGCATCCTCAGTATGCTTATAAGCACCCCAGGTATCAAAAGAACCACGAGGAAGAGTATCAGCATCGCGAGGAGTACGTACCCAAGGAGCATACTCGCAAGCAACATGAGGAATACGCCCCTAAGGAGCGTACTCACAACCGCCCTCAGTACGCTTACAAGCACCCTCAGTTTGGTTACAGGTTCCCTACACATGGTTTCAAGTATCCCAAGCACCAGGAGGAAGAGAATCATCATCTCAAGGAGCATACTCCCAAGCATCACGAGGAGCACTCTGTGAAGCCCATGCACATCTTCAAGCAATACGACACCGCCAAGGAGGAGGATGGCCCCGATGAGGAGTGGAAGCCCAAGACGTACTCTGTCAGGAAGACCAAGTTCTCTGAGCCAAAGTATGGTCCCAGAAAGGTGTACGACCCCGACACCAAGTACATTATCGAGACAGTCCCCAGGATCCAGTACTACGATGATGCTATCGAACAGGCCAAGCGCCTCGCGCCACCCAAGCGCAAATCCAAGTCCGACTCAGAGGAGGAAGACGAGGGCGAGGGCGAGGGCGAGGGCGGGGAGAAGGAGAAGGACTTCTATGAAGGCAGAAACGTCGAGGACTCTTCCAAATACTCCAGAGCCCACATGCCCGCCATCCTCGAGGTAGTTGGCCTTGGAAAAACTTCCAAGTTCGACGAGCTCACCAGCCACGATCACCCAGACGGTCTTGTGCGCTACCCTAAGCTCCCGCTGCCCAAGAGCAGAAAACTGTTCAGAAGCCCGGTTTGGAACGGAGCTTTGCCTTGGAATCGTCTTCTCACCGACGACTTCCATCACAGAGAATACGCGCTGAGGGGGCTCGAGGCTGAGCTGAGGCGCGCTAACAAGGCCGCTGGGGTGACCGACTTGACCAAGATCAACATGGCTAACCTGATGGACGATTGACCAGCTTGAGATTAAGCAACTGACTAAAGCGCCTGGATACGCGAAAGTGAAGCGAGGCATTCTGGAGAGCAGATGAGGAGACAGCAAACCCAGCCCAGCATTTGGTGTACTTTACCTTGGTGACCAGCATTGGTTACGAGGCTTAGTGGTTCGATCAATTGAAATGTCTCCTGATTTAAAAGACCGGCTTTTGCGCTGCATGTTTAACAGTTCATCCACGCAATAGTTGATGTGTTGGTTGTGATATTTGATGTGACGTCCTTGAACAAAGAAACAGACTGTATACCAGCAAAACAGTCCAGCAAGCCCATGTTTCCATGAACAAAGAGATATGCAACTGCCCAGTAGGCAATACCCCATTCGCCTTGAATACAGGGTTCATCCCCTTCACCGTCTCATCACCGTTCATCAACTGGAACAACTGACACACCATTCCAACCCCAATAGTTCTAGACATCAGCATAAAAGAACCCAAACTCCCGCATAATGTGCTATCAAATGCACCTCTTCCAATGCCGTCACATGGTTCGCATTCGAACTCCGTGCCGCAAGATCAAGCAACGCCGCCACTCGTGTCTTGGACCTCTACTCAACTGGCTTCTTCCCATTCAACCTTGCAGTGACTTGATAAAGGAAATGCACAGGCCGGACTATCCTTGCGAGAATTGTAGAGCCAAACCCGCCGAGGAATGGCCACTACGCAAGCAGCAGTTTGGACCGCCAGCATCCGCAGCCGTCTCCCAGCGGGCTTAGGAGGCCCCAAGGGAACCAGCGATGCGAGAGCCAATACATGTTGCTCGCTCTCTTCCATCTAAGAGGGCTCATGTACCAGATGCGCACCATCATGAATCTGAACCTGGGCCCTCAAACAAACTCGATGGAGAACAGCGTAAAGGGCTCGGTCTACACACAGCCCGAAACCGCCCGAATCAGAGACGAATGCATCCTTCGGCAGGACAGACGATGCAAGATCGATCGGCCCTACGCCATAAGCACTCAACTGGAGATCTGATCAGAAAGGCTCATGTTGGCCCGAGGCGATATGATGCCCGGAACGAACTCCATGTCCCGCTGGCATTCTCTCAAGAGGCCCGAAAGCCCACAATCACCAACCAAGTTCGTGAGACCCCGAATTCACTTGGCAATGAGCAAGAGAGCCGAGCTAATGGGCGTGTCCAGCAGGTCCTGATGCATCAGGTACAGGTTCAACCTGGCCTCAAAGGTCGTAGATCTATGGAGGCAACGCTTTGCCATGTCGATGAAGAATTCGAAGACTAAGGTTTAACTCAAGCCTCTCTTCGTAAAGCCAACTGGTCGATAGCCGAGGGCTGAATGAGAAGGTGAGCCAACAGTGACTCTCTACCCCTGTACATGTATTTCGTGGAACAAATGATGCGAATACATCATCATGCTAAATGCTCAATTGACAACTGCTAGTTTAACTGCAAATGATAACTCCATACACTCCTGGCGATATTGAATTGATCAACATGGCGAGTCCACCTCGCAGATCCCCTCTTAACGTATGCATGCTGACCTGATGTGACTCCATAGACAACCTAACGGCCGAGTAAGCAATAGAAACCTGCCACCAACAATATTAAGAGCGCGATTTTTGTATAAGAAAATAGGTAGAAAAGGAAGACGAGGCCACCAGAGCCACTCTCGTCTCCCCCATAGCGGACAGAGTGTGAACTTTGTCCCATTCACACCGATCACCCCTGATCTGAATCGGGTGCCTCACGTTGCGTGCAGCTCACTGAAATCTGAACAGAACTTTGTTACAACTCAGAAAGTGGCTTGTCTCGACTTTGAACTGTTCCGTAAGTACCCAAACCCCTAGGCAATCGACCACTTAGACACGAATTCCTGGCGTTTGGGGTTTATACAGCAGGTCAGACTGAGACGCTTGCTCTACTGAGCCTTGCCGTTCTTGGCCGCCCTGAACTTCTCGATCTCAGCCTGGACCTTCTTGCTGACTCGGGCCCGTAGCTCGGGCCGATATCCGAAGCGAAAGAGTATCTCCAGCCAGACAAACATTGGGGCCAGAAAGACAGCCTGGATAAGGTTGTCGAGCAATGCAGGGGCACGACCCTCGTATCTGCCGTGGCCAATGAACTGGAAGAGCCAGCAGACAATATGGATGGCCAGGGCACCCTGAAATGTCGTGTCGGGGTTTTGCACGCGAAGATAGTTGACAAAGGCTGCACCACCCATGCAGAAAATGGCCAGAAGGAAACCAGCAAAGGGCTCTAAAAGCAGGTACAGCAGAGAGTAAAGACCAGCACCAATGATACCAAGGTTGAGCTCCAGATAAGGGGGAGTCAGCCAAGACGGTGTGGGTATGAGAGTGCCGCTGTATGTAGCCTACGATGATAGTAAGTACACGAAGAAGGACGGCCGGACCATGATGGGATTTCATAAATCCGAGGAGCAAAAGCAATGGAGAGACGAACCAAAGAGAATCCTGAGATGAGGATTAGAGGAACACACACCATGTGGATGGCAATATTAACTGAGTTATGGTGGTAAGCACCATACTGAAGCATTGTTAGCGTGTCATCAGCACAATGTGATTATTTTGGTTCATCAACGACCTGAGTAGGCATTAGATATCAAGACTTACAAAGGTGAGGTGGTGTTCAAGGTCCAGAGACATCTTGGGCGGAGTCTTGGCAGAGACGATAGTTGTAATAGAGTGTAAGAATTACACGGGCGAAAATTAAACAAGATGAGAAAAGCCAGACACGCGACTCGACGTGGTCCGTGAGCTGGTTATGCAAAGCGGTCCTTGAGGAATTTCTAGACTGTGGCTGTGGACCTCCAAAGCAGAGTCGACTTGACTTGACTCGCGATATTAGGGGGAACCGGAGAGTAAAGTCGGCGCAGGTGAAGACGATACTTGTGGTGCGATGTTGAAGTCGACTACAAGATAAAAAGCTACCTTGGAACAAGGCAGGGCAAGATTCGCAAGGTAGGTAAGTATTAAGTCAAGGTGGCCTGGGCAGATCAAGGCAATTGGAGGTTTCCCCTTTTCAACAAGAACCGAGGTTTTGTCTGGGAGACCAAGACAAGACAAGATGAAGATGGGGTGGGCTATGCGTCAAGAAAGCAAGGTAGCTGCATACGTGAGAAGGCACGAGCTGCAGAAAAAGAACGAGCAGAAGCGAATGAGCCAAGAAGCCAAAAATGAGGAGAGTGGGTGTGAAAGAAGAGATGCAGAGAGGCAGAGAGAGTACTATGTAGGCTGTGGCTTTGCTACAGTGATGAGTTGTTCGTTCATGTGCTTTTTTGCCAGCCTGTGCCCACTGTCCATTGCATTACCCAAAATATGATTGATCCACTGTGCCTTCCATTGGAACATCCACGCTAGCACGCCTACCTAACCCGGCAAGACCCGCTTGCAGTGCACCGCCGCAACCTGCTTGTGTGGGGCCGGCCTGCACCTGGATCAGCCTCCTTCCTTCCTCTGGATGCGGTCGTGTGCTCATTTCCTTAGCCTGGTGAGGGTGAGAGCTAGGAAGGCCCTTCTGCTGATTCTGTGGTCCAGGTACCCGGGTAAAATGGAAGGGACAATCCCTTTGGAGGTGCTAAGGCTCATCCGAAGTATTTGCGGGTCTGTTACCCCACTTTTAGGGGATACATCAATGGTACCGGGAATCAAGATATCTAAAGAGCCTAATTTTAGGTGCATTTTTAATATTTTTAGATATTATTATACTATTGACTATGGATATTGCCTTTAACGCCTATGACCCTAATCTCTGTAAGTATATAGATGTAAGTCGTATATTTACAGCCTAAGCAGGTAGGAATAGCCTCAATAAAGGCCGCCTCAGTCGGCTATAGGGATATAATAAGATAAATGTAAAGTTGCGATTTATAAGTCATAAGATTATTGATACTTCTATCATAGGCCAAAATTGGGCTTTTTTAGGTACCTTTCATATACAGCTTTCTTATTGGACCACGCTAAAATCGGTACTTCCGATGAGCCTTAGCACCTGCAAAGGGATGGAAACCGTGTTATAGCACTGGTCGAATCGTCCCCGGATTTCGATGCCGACCTTACCGTAGGTAGCTTTTGTGAGGGGCAAGGTTTCCCTTTGGGATGCATCGCTTCCTGCCAATCGTACCACAACCTGTCTACCTACCTAGGATACTTCTAGAACTGGCTGGTTACCTTAGCAAAAGGCCGAGGCCTCCGCCATCAACTCCGTTTATTTACTTTGTTGTCACAACGCGACTTGACCGATATCGCTTCGCGAATGCAAGCAATTGCAGTATCAGCTGTTGAAGTTGGTTGAGTTACTTAGGTTTTCGCTGCGACTACATCGTGTTGACTATTGAATTGACACTAAGGAGCTACCTTATTACTAACCTAGGTACTAATACATGCACCTTTCTCGAAACAGCTTTCATTTCTCGCATTCACACCCGGGATTCTGACTTCGGTTAAGGTAATTGCAACTTCAACAAGGCAGCTGTAAACTCACGACGCCACATGTGGCTTGGCTGCGACCAAGTCCTGATTGGATAAGGTTTTATGCAAGCTCCAACTCAGCCTTGTCGATTTCACATCCAAACTTGCGCATCCTTTCACCCAAGGATACCTATACTAATCACCCTTTGCGCTCGCGTCGACAAGGCCAGCAGTCAACATTTGACTCGACACGCCAGGGCCTCTCCCTTATCACGCTCTTGATCTCTTCTGCTTCGACCGATAGAATCTACCATCGCGGCGCGTCTTCCAGCACGAATCTACGTCGACTGTACTCGCTACTCCTTTGACCCTTTCGCACGCGCTTTCGCCTGACGCCGCACTCTTGAACGATCCAATAACTATACCCGAGTGGTGGACGCAAATTGATTTCTCTCTGTACTGAATCTTTGGCATATTGCTCATCGACTGCCCAACCATCGCTGTCGCAAACACCCAGCTCACGTAACACGATTATCCGCTTGCCATCCACATCTTTGCTTCTATCCATCTATTTTCATCATGTTCTTTCTTTATAATTTGGAACGCAAGGTCACCTTGCACCCTTCATTCATGGGTCGCAACATGCACGAACTCGTGACGGGAAAGCTCCTGAAGGATGTTGAGGGCACATGCGCTGGCAGCTACTTCATCATCTCCATCATGGACGCTTTCGACATCTCCGAAGGTCGCATTCTCCCTGGTCTCGGTATGGCCGAATTTACTGTAGGCTACCGTGCCGTAGTATGGCGGCCATTCAAGGGCGAGACGGTAAGACTGCTGTTGCCGAGGGTTGTTGATCTAGGTATCTGACTTGACTCAGGTCGATGCTGTCGTATACTCTATAAACCCGCAAGGTTTCTTTGCCAAGGCAGGACCTCTGCGTCTGTTTGTATCGGCACATGTATGTTGTCTCAAAAGCCGTGACGCACCCTCTTCTGACCAATGTTACAGTTGATTCCCAGTGATGTCAAGTGGGATCCTAATGCGACACCACCTCAATTCACAAACAACGAGGATACCGTCATCGAGCCACAAACTCACGTTCGCGTGAAGATTATCGGTACCAGGACAGAGGTCGGAGAGATGTGGGCTATTGGCAGCATCAAGGAGGATTATTTGGGGTATGCCTCTGCCACGTCAGGTCTCTGCCTCCATATGGCTAACTTTACTTGCAGATGTCTTCAAGCCTCCTAACCTGGAACGTGACAGTGAATGAAGTCGAACCCGATGACGATTGAAGCTCCCCGCGGCTCACTTGGCACAATCAATCATCAAACGCAACAGAAGCCACCTATTCAGTGTAAGGCGCATAAAAGGCTGCCTGTGCGGAAATATATCGACGATTTAACGACTATGGAAAAACCTGCACGGTGGATCTTTGATACAGATTCCCCTTTGATAGTCCGGCCGCCGAGATCGAGCATTGTCCGCTTCCGGGCCCACCCGTTAATTCTTGATATAGTCACGGTGTCAAGGTGACTACAAAGGTTTGAATATGACGGACACAGCTTGCTATGAAGGAAATTGGCTTGTTTCTGTCGTGGACTGGCAGGACGATCAGATAATTACACGCAAGATTTTACAGTTTTCAAATCGAATAATAGGAACACAGATACCCAATCCACAGGGACCAAATCTGACATTCAATGATGGGAGCTTAGACTATCCAATCCAGTTGCAAGCCATTTTTTGCATAAATTTACCGTATTAAGCAGGTTGATTTCCCCCGCGAAACCCCGCAAATCAATGAGCTCCCCGCTTGCAAGTCTTGGGGGGGAAAGTACGGGGAAGCATCATGCATAAAAGGGTTGAACAAAATCGACTGCGATCTTTCAAACACTTTAGTCTACCTTGCTAAATCTTCGATACAACTGCCCTGCACTAGATCATAAAAATAGGCATGATGAGTAGAGCATGGACATCAGCAACGCTACGGCTAAGGCCGGCTTTCATAACCAATACACTACGCCTACCGGGGGCAGTCAGGAACCTCTCGACCATGCAGGCATCTAATCGACTGCGGACTGTGCTACATGAAGGCAAGAAGTCTTTCGGTGCATGGCAGATGATCCCTGGGGCGAATGTATCACGGGTGCTAGCCAGGTCCGGAGTGGACTGGGTTCTAGTAGATTGCGAGCATGGAAACCTCGATGGTAAGGATATCTTGAACGAGAGGGACGAGAGATAAGGGGAACAATCCTGATATATATGCAGACGGCGCAATGCACGATGCTGTGCCGGCCATCGCGGCTTTGGGGGTCTCGCCCATCGTGAGACTGCCTGATATGCAAGGATGGATGGTGAAGCGTAAGACTTATCCAGACATCTGAGTTGCGAATAACAAATCTGACCCTCTTAGGCGCACTCGACAGCGGAGCCCACGGCGTAAGTAGTGGTGTGCTGAGAAAAGTAGCCTCAAATTGCTAACTGTCACAAGATTGTCGTGCCGTTGCTGCGAACGCCTGATGAAGCGAGACAACTTGTACAGTCCGCCAAGTTTCCGCCTCAGGGCCGACGAGGGTTTGGATCCCCAATTGCGCCTGAACGATTCAACCCTGAACCCAGTTTCACCGAGTACCTTCAACAAGCCAATGACTCTCTTTTGACGATCGTCCAGATCGAGACCAGGGAGGCACTTGAGTCAATTGATGAGATTGCTGCTGTAAAGGGGATCGATGTGTTGTTCATTGGGCCGTTTGACCTAGGTATATGACCCCAAATTGCCCAAGTTACCCAATGTAAATATTGACCCCCGAAAGGAAACGCCATCGGTCATCCTATTATCGATGGAGTTATGGCCTCGGAGCTGAAGAACGCTATCGCCAAGATCCTCTCCGCAAGCCAGAAAGCAGGCAAGAAGACGGGGGTGTACTGCACAGGCGGTGAGCAGGCCAAGTTGTATGCCGAACAAGGCTTCGACATGATGAATGTGGTGACGGACTACACATCGCTCGCTTCTTTGGCCAAAGAGCAGCTCAGCTTTGCCAACGGCAGCGCGGCGTCAGCCAAGGGGAAGGGGTATTAGAGTGGACTAGTCCGGATGAAGTATCACTGTTGCTCTGCCTTATCCATCTGAGCAACGACTTGGTCGACTGTGAACCTGTGCATCAACTTGATGGCTTTGCCAACCTTGGCAGGGTCTTCTTCAGGGGCCGTGGCCTTGCTGATGTGTATCTGTCCAGGTGTTCAACGGGTGAATATCTTAGCAAAACTGCCATTAGGTACTCACCACAGGAACGTCAAAGTCGTAAATGTCCCTCCATTGCTTGGACTCGGGCCTTGGCAGATCGACATTGACTTCTGTGTAAGCAAAAGGTCTTTTATCCCAGACATCGGACAAGACACTCTTTGCTTGGCTGCAGAGGCCGCATGTTTCGCGGGTAAAGAAGGTTATTCTTGTTGATTGCAGAAGACGACGAGTGGCAAACATGATTAGAAACAGTATAAAACTCAATGATAATATCTGAATAATCTGCTTATAAAATAGGTACCTGTTGAAGTTTAATCATCTAGAAAATGGACCGAGACCTCAGCTCATGCAACTGTAACGACCTCCGCAACCCCGCACCGGAACAGGAAGGCGGTGAACTTATAGCTCTCCTTCCAGCATCGTCATCGGCTTCGACAGAGCTTGAATTCTAGAAGCTCCCACCCCACCAAACTCGCGATACCCAAATTCTTCATCTCATCTCGCGTTGACCAGATTAATTCTGCATCCTCAATTGCGTTGTGGAGCTAGAACTACACACGAATTTCAAAATGGCCCAAAAGTGTGTCCATCAGGGTTGCGGTAAGGAGTTTACGGACCCTGATGAGAAGTGCGAGTACCACCCCGGTCCGCCCGTTTTCCATGAGGGGCAGAAAGGTAAGCTGCAAACACTCTTTAGGCTGCCATTGTACATGCTGACCAGCAACTTAAAGGCTGGAAGTGCTGCAAGCCTCGCGTCTTAACCTTTGATGAGTTTATGAACATTCCGCCTTGCACGACAGGCACCCACTCGACGACCGACAAGCCGCCTCAGCTGGAGGAGAAGCCCCAGCAAGACGACGCCGCCCTCGCACAAAAGATCGATGCCCTCAACGCTGCCACTCCCTCTCGGGCACCGATCCCGACTGCGCAGCATGCTCCCACTCCGCCTCCACCGCCTCCGGAGTCGGAAGACGATGATCCTAGCCTCGAGATTCCCGAAGGAGCTGGTTGCAAGAGGAGGGCGTGCGGCGCAACCTACAAGAAGGGTGGATCTAGGGATGATGAAGAGTGTGTTCATCACCCAGGTGTGCCAATCTTTCACGAGGGAAGCAAGGGCTACTCTTGCTGTAAGCGGAGGGTACTGGAGTTTGACCAGTTCATGAAGATTGAGGGTTGCAAGACTAAGAAGAGACACTTGTTCGTGGGCAGTGGAAAGAAGACTGGTGCCGATAGTGAGGAAGCCATTTCCACCGTCAGGTACGTTTGTTAACTCGACTTGTTGCTACTCGTACTCACACTGCCAGACACGACTTTTACCAGACCCCAGTCAACGTTATCGCATCCTTCTTCTTGAAGAAGATCAACAAGGACACAGCCAAGATCGAACTGCAGCCAAAGCAGTTGAACCTCGACCTTACCACGACCGACTCCCCTCCCAAGCGATACAAGGCGGAGGTGCCCCTCTATGCATCGATCGATCCGGAAAAGTCATCGTACAGGGTGCTCGGTACGAAGCTGGAATTTGTTCTTGCCAAGTCAGACGGCACCTCGTGGCCAGTCTTGCGAGCAGATGAGGCTTTGACAGGCGAGATCTTGCAGATTGGCCGGGCTGGAAGAGCTTGATTGGGATTTACGCTACACTATAAGTACTCAATAAGGAGACATGAGAATGAGCATGATACGGAGTTTTCGTGATGATCGATAAGGCGTTGAAGAGGAAATTAGATATGACATGCCTCGCTAGAGGTATTGGGGCATTAAAGACTGAACTTGGAGAGGTGGAAGAGGGTAGGAGCCGGATATATTTTATTTCATAGAAGCAACAGCACATGCCTGGCCGAAATAAACAAGAGTTTCTCAAAACCTTTCGGCAGAGCTTATCATCCCGTGGATTTCCACCGCAAGTTGACTTAGTGACAGAAACCCATTATCCCTTCTGGGAGTGCTTTTGAATTTCTGGTACCTGAAGGCATAATGAGTCTTTGTATGGAGAAAGACACACACGGAAATAAGTCCTTCGTCGAATCTCACGTTGTGATGTTTCATCGTGGTGGAACCGTGAATGCTGACTGGATAGCGGTCAATCAGATCATGTATATTTGAAACTACAACCCAGTTGTACATATAGAGAACCTTCAAGTTCCTTTCCTCCCAGTGTTAACTATTTTTTCTCATTGCATATACTCGGTACTTATCTATATACGTACATGCATGCTTCGTACTACGTGAGACATGTGGCAGCTGTTGTTCCTCCTTAGTATAGCCCAGGCTACATCGTTTCAAGCACGTCTGGGCGTTACACATGTAAACCAAAGTTTACCTAGTTCTACGTTTCATGATGTTCTGAACTACACCGGAGCTACTACTGATCAGCCGCTGGACTTGGGAGTACCGTTGCGTATTCTTTGTGTCGGAGACTCTATCACGGAGGGATGGGGGAGTGAAGATGGAAACGGTTACCGGCTTTCCCTCGCGCAGAACCTCGACAGTAAGTCATCGCTAGGCCATACGGTATACAGTTATATAGATTATCGTCCGTACTGACTGAAACGTAGAAGAACATGTTGTCTTTGCAGGTACAAATTCTCACGGTTCAATGAAGGACAATTACCACGTGAGTACCGTACTCTAGGACAGAGAAATCCCTCACTCATTTCTGCAGGCAGGGTGGTCTGGCAAGACGATCCAGTATATAAGCGATCATGTCACAGCCTCGTTGAAGCAAAAGCCCAACATTATCCTTCTCCACGCGGGTACAAACGACATGGATACACGATCATCCATCTCTCATGAAGGTCACGACCCTGAGGGCGTTGCGGATCGCCTAGGGAAGCTGATTGACAAGATGATCAGTTATTGTCCAGATGCAGCTATTCTCGTCGCTATACCCATACCTTCTTGTGACCGCAAAAAGCCCGAGCTGCCTGACTATCAGTCTTTAATTCCTGGAGTTGTACGACAGCGTCGACAGGCTGGAGAGCATGTCGTAGCCGTGGACTTTGGCAAATTTGATCTGGAAGACTTGCGGGACTGTGTGCATCCTACTGACGAAGGATATAGCATCATGGGAGACTATTGGTATGACTTTTTGACACAGATTCCTAAAGGTTGGGTCAAGAAGCCTGTTGGTGATGATCCAAAACGAGAAGAGGACGAGAATGAGGCTATCAGAAGAATAGAGATAGATATAGAGACTTATTTGGGCATTGGCATCTGTTGGATACTACTACACTTGCATATCATGGGCTTGCCGACTTTAGCATACTAGAGCAGTAGATGTAGATTATCTGGATACATGTACATAGCTATTTGTGTTTATAGAACCAGAGTCAAGAATTGGTAAATGAGGTTGTTTCTGCAGCCCACAAGCGCTGTCAAGGAATCACGAATGCAAGGTCTGATAAGACGGAATTGTCAATCCGTGGTTGTGGAAATGAAAGACATCGACATCGACATCGATATCGGAACCGTTTCCCCCACATAAAAAACGTAAACTCAGTAAATTCAGATACGTAACCAGACAGGACAGCGCGGCCTCTGAGTGGCCACTCTTAATTTAACCATCATCACACCCTCTGCTGTCATTCACTCATAGCACGTGCTTGGCGCCCTTCCAGATCTCGAATTGCGCTGTGTCAAGCCAGATTTAGCGCCTCTTCGACCTGGCATCCAGTGCTTGGCGGTATTCCGCGGGGCGTTGCGCAAGCTGATAAGGAATTGGTCAAGCCCGGCAGCCGATAGATAACACCAATCGTCGCTCATGATGCCATATCAAGGCAATGCCTGTCCTTATCAAAGACGTCTCAGCCATGGATACAAACAAGCTTAACCTGGTGATGGCTGTCTTGTCTTGTTGCTATAAGTTGTCGCCATGCCCTGAACTTGCGCAGCAGCCTAAACGGCTGACTTTTATAATAAGATTTGACCTGCAAACTCAACTGTCGTGTACTTGAACCGATCGTACCGGTTTTTGTTTTTACACCTGTTTCTCTTATCAGCAACCATGTCAGCTGAAGTCTCTCACGGCCGCGGCGGCGCGGGCAACTTCCAAGTTGACGACACCAAGTATGTCGATGGCGAGGTCGTCCGTACCGGCGTCGAGGGAAGCCATGGTGACGGCGCATACAGCTCTGGCCGCGGAGGTATGTAATCGTGATACTTCACACTTTGTTTCACTGCATTTTTCTGCGGTAGCATGATACATCGTCAACACTGTATCTCTCTAGTCTATCCCACGTCTCGTCCGCACGCAGGGAGCAAACGACTAACAGACCTGAACAACAGGAGCCGGCAACATCTCAGACATAGGCACCGCGCCTACTGAGCGCAAGGACAAAGACATCATCCCGGAGACTGCTGTTCGACCGAGCCAAGATGGCCGCGATTACCACACCGGCCGCGGCGGCGCTGGCAATGCTCATCCCGGTACCGCTGAGAGGAAGTCGGAAGAGAACGACAAGCCCGAGACCAAGAGCCCTGTTGGCTTAGCCGACAAGCTCAAGGCCAAGATCTTTGGGGGCCACAAGAAGTAGACTCTTGTTTTGAAACCGAGACGAGTTGGATTGCGACCATGAGGAGAGGGACTGATATCTCGTCCTCGGGCCGCGCTGTACTGGCCTGTCGTTGATGTTGGCTCTTGTGGAAATACCCCGATTTCATACTGCTTTTCTGAACAGTCGTGTTTCTATTTCACATCACCTTTTTGCGTGCGCGCAATAGATGGCAGCATATCTGCTTATAGTAAACCTGACACCCTTTATTCTTCTTGTTGAATGCTTTGTTGTATCCTCGCCCGTAGACGATATGCGACAGCTGCCAGCTGAAGATTCTGCCCTTTTACAGGACAAAGCTAGGCTGGAGTAAGAACATGTCTGTATGACACAGGAACTGGGTCAACTTTAGTCTAGGATCATCCTAAACCCCAATCTCCACTTCCCCTCATGCTTCGTCGCATCGGCAAGTCAACATGCTCTCGGGAATTCATGTTAGTCCCACTGGATGGACTCATGGAGTGCCTGGCGCTCTTAGCGCGGCTGTACCCAGAGTGAGCGAGCTGAGAGGAGAAAGACGATATTCCAGGATTAGATCTTCGCTGTGGGCTCTTGTCTCTCCAAGTCCCAAGCTAAACCAATTCGGAGTTGAACAGATGCGACTACGAACTGGGAGAACCTGCAAGCACCTTATTAGTGCCAAACTGGCCCTCAAAGACCCTGATAAGAGCAGCCCAAGGATCGTCCAAGGTAGCCTTGCCTATGCCACTGGCGTCTGGCTTGCATCCAACCCGGGACAAGTCCCAAAAGCAACGAATAGGCGTCGTGACAAGCCCGTCGTGATTCTCGTGAGTCTTGTCTCGTTAGGCCTCTTTCAGCATAGAGGGATCTTTTGTTGGCTCATGACTGGACGTGTGATGAAATACTGTAGACAAGATGTAACTGTGATAGTCCCTGGCTCTGGGCACCAGCCAAGGTTAATAATACGACGATGCGCAATTCCGCCAGCAATTGTGAGTGCGTTCTTGTTGTTTATTCCATCTTCCAAGCGAGAGTTTCTGCAACCAACCTTCTTTCAGGTTCTGCCGGCAGAGTACATGGCGAACTTCCCGACAGATCGAGAGCAATTCAAGCTCATTTCCAATTCTGCACCGTCCTCAACCTCGTGGGAATTTATACTGAGATAATTGGTGTCGGTCGCCCAAAGCAAGTTCTCAAGCTCACCTGTCTCGGCCGTGTGACGACAATCACGTGCATCCAGTGAGATCACGGGCACCGCATACCTAAGGTATGGCGCCGAACCTACAACCTCAGCGTCCGCGCCTTCAAGACCACAGACCGTGGTCGGGACTCTCGAATATCTCGAAACGTTCCTTCAGATCTTGCGCAACTTCTGCCTTTGAAGCCGACGACGAGCGATCCTCGAGCGACGGCGACATGAGCCCTCGCAATAGCGAGGCCGACGTGCCACGGCCGCCTGTGCCGCGCCACTCTGGCTACGACGCCCGTCCGACGAGTCGAAAGGAGCTTCTGGGATGGTACGCATACTCGTTTGCAGCAGAGACGTATGTGATTTGCGGCATTGGTAGGTTAATCTTGGGCTCTTCAGTGGCGGAGAAGCAGCATCTACATATCCATATCCATCTCCATCTCCATCTCCAAGCTATCCGGGGATCGACTAGGACCCGCTGCTAACATGCTCTAGGCTCTTTCATCCCCATCTTGCTTGAGACCCTCGCCCGAGAGAACGGCGTGTTGCTCTCTGACCGGGAAACACCATGTGGTTCAAGCTACAGCAAATCCAAAGACGATGGCCAGTGCATTGTCTGGGTATTTGGAATGGAGATCAACACGGCAAGCTTCGCTATGTACACCTTTTCCGTCAGCGTCTTGATACAAGCACTTCTTGTTGTCAGTATCAGCTGCGCTGCGGACCATGGAAACTATCGCAAGAAGCTTCTCCTCACTTTCGCTTGGCTCGGAAGCTTTGCGGTCATGTCCTACATATTTATCACCAAGGACAACTATATCCTCGGGGCCCTCTTGACGATTATTTCCAACACCTCCTTTGGCGCATCCTTTGTCCTACTGAACTCATTTCTCCCGCTTCTTGTACGGTACCATCCAGAGGTCATTGAAGCCAACGTTGCTGGAACTCCGGACCTGGGCAGCTCTGAATTCGAATCCCGTCCTCTGGATGAATCAGTGGGCGAGCTTGAGGCGTCAAGGGTGACCACGACGTCACCGCTGTTACTACCCGCTGATGGCGAGCGGTTGAAGCCGACTGCAAGCCATGCAGAAATCACGTCCAAAGAGTTGCAATTGTCAACGCGCATCTCTGCCATTGGCATTGGAACCGGATACCTTGCAGCGCTCTTCTTACAATGCGTGTGCATTGGCGTTCTCGTCGCAATGCACAATACGACATGGGGCCAAAGAGTTGTCTTATTCATGGTCGGGCTCTGGTGGACCGTTTTCACCATTCCCGCGGCCATGTGGTTACGACCTCGTCCCGGTCCGCCTCTGGCGCAGAATGGTCGGAGAGGCATCGCAGCAGGAGTCGCATATATCTTGTACGCCTGGAAGAGTCTCTTCAAAACGATTCAACAGGCTAGGCGTTTACTAGACATTGTCTTATTCCTTGCTGGATGGTTTCTCTTGTCCGACGCGATCGCGACCACGTCATCTACCGCGATTTTATTTGCCAAGACTCAACTCCACATGAAACCATGGGCGCTCGGCATGATAAATGTCATTTCAACACTGGCAGGGGTGTTTGGCGCTTTTGGATGGTCATGGATATCGCGACTTTTGAAACTTCAGGCCCATCAGACTATTCTTGTCTGTATTGCGTTATTCGAGCTCATCCCCTTGTATGGCCTGCTGGGATATCTTCCATTTGTGAAGGAATGGGGCGTTTTTGGGCTTCAACAGCCATGGGAGATGTATCCCTTGGCCGCTGTGTATGGGCTTGTATTAGGAGGTTTGAGTGGCTACTGCCGCTCTCTGTACGGTGAACTGATTCCACCGGGATCCGAGGCAGCCTTTTATGCCTTGTATGCCATCACGGACAAGGGCTCCAGTGTCTTTGGACCGACAATCGTGGGTGCAATCATTGACAGGACTGGCACAATCCGCCCAGCTTTCTGGTTCCTTGCGGCGTTGGTTGGCTTTCCTGCACTATTGATCTGGTTCATTGACGTGGAGCGAGGCAGACGAGAGGGCGCCAAGCTTGCCAGAACGATGGAAGGCTCGTCTAGTCAGGAAGAGGAGGAAGACGAACGCGAACCGGAGCGCCAGGGAATGTTGGCAGACTACGAAAGGGAACAGGAAGAGGGAGGTATTAATAGGCGTACAGATGGCTGATATGGCGTTGGATGGCATAGCGGCGGCGTTTACTTGGATGAATGTTGTCTTGGTGATATAGGAATGAAAGACTCTTAGATGGTATAGAGGATTCATTGTATATCTAGTCTATTTTGTATAATCAACTTTTCTTAAATCAGCACTTCACTCTATATATGATTGAATAATAGGTTTAACACTTATTATGGAGAGACTTAAAAGGGAGCTTCCTTGCACGGACGTCACTTCCGGCTCCGAAGCTTGGAAATGAATGCAATCGCGACTGCTTTTTTTTTTCTTCTTTGCCCCTTCCCTTGTTTGAAACAGCGAACAAACCATACCTACCTACCTACCTACCTAGGTAACTTGTATTACTCAAAAACTTTGCACTTAAACGCATAGTGCATAATCCCACCCAGTCTACCCGCATTCAACGTCCAAATTACTAATTTACTATCCACCCGAAGAACGACAAAAGAGTTGCACAAGTATTTTGGCCAAGAAACCTGACGCGTTGGATACCTACCTCTAGGCACTGTACCTGTACGATTTGGTAAAAGTGCTCCGTACATTCCGTCAGCTTAGGTGGCCTAAGTGTCAGCGCGATCACGTGATACCAGCCTCTTGTGCTTTTGGCTCAGTTCTGTTCTCTCAGCAGATTGCGACGTTGCTCACTCTAATAAATCGAGAGTCTCTCGTGCGCACAGGACATCGCAGGCCGCGGCTTGTCGCTCAAAGACAGCTTGGGCTCGGCTCGGGTCACATCGCGACATCGTATATTTGCTAAACTATACCCGATCAATCGTCCTTTTATTCTCTCGCCTTGCTCATCTTTTTTCCGGCTGCTCCTTCATCGCGCGACTTGTTGTTTGTCTCTGAAACCCCTCCTTCTCTCTCTCCACTCTCGACGCGGTCATACCCAACCGCATCAAAACGCCGCAATGAGCAATCGAAAGCGATCGCGCTCCGTCGGGGAGGAGAATCGCGCAGAGTGTCCCTTTACAATCACCTACGCGAATGGCCCGTCGCGCGCAGAACAGGAACGGCACAAGAACAAGAAGCGGAAGCGCGACGGTCAAGATGACGACAAACGAGTCCAGATCCAAATCTCTCCCTTCTCCCCTACCGGCTCATTCAAAACCCACGACACCATGGACCTGTATTACACTGTCGAGCCTGGGAAGCGATGGCTAGACATGACGCGCTACAATAGCTTCGTCCGTAAGTATCCGATGAGATCGAGGTGTCCTCCGGGGCGTGAGGGGCCGATGGCTAACTCTTGGCAGTCAACGGCATCAAGTATTATAGCGAAGGCTTTGTCTACGTCGCTAACGAGTCAACCATCGAGCGACAAAAGACCACAGGTGAAGGCAAAGGCTTTAAGAAGTCTGATGACGATTGGGTCGCGCGCATCCTTGAGATCCGAGCTTCTGATGAACACCACGTTTACGCGCGCGTCTACTGGATGTACTGGCCCGATGAACTGCCTGCAGGCACTCTGGACGGCAAGAAGACAGTCCAAGGCCGCCAGCCGTATCACGGTACCAACGAGCTGATTGCCTCTAATCACAGTATGTTCTGGAATGCTTACCGATACAACACTGCAGCCCGACTAACCAACTTTGCTTAGTGGATGTCATCAACGTTGTCAGTGTTACACACCCCGCAAGCGTTAACCAATGGATTGAGTCGGACGACGAGGAGATCCAAGACGCGCTTTACTGGCGTCAGGCATACGACTGCCGTAACTCTCAGCTTTCGGTATGTCGCGCGCTGTTTGTCCCCAACTCAACAGATACTAATAGTCACAGTCGGTCGACCTCATGTGCAAATGCCAAACTCCTGCGAACCCCGACAAGACGCTTATAGGATGCACGAGCTCGGAATGCGGGCAATGGATGCACCGCGAATGCTTGGCTCACGACGTCCTCATGCAAGTCTTTGAACGACTTGGCACCGACAAGCCGCATCGGTCCGAGGGCGCTGTCATCAAGGAAGAAAAGAGCGAGGAGGCAACGCGCCCTCTATCACCTACAGACGTCGAGGAGAAGGAGACTCAGCCAACGATCGACGTCCGATCTGGGGAGACCCAAGATAACGTACACGTTAAGAAGCTTGCGACGCGAGAAACACCCCGAGACACGGAAACCCCAACCCCTGGACCGACGCCATCGAGAACTATCAGTACGACAACGGTCAAGGGATCCGCCAAGAGAGGTCGCAAGAAGAAGGCCCTGGATCACAAGCCATATCTAGGACTCTTTGAGGCCAACCTTAAGATGCAAGAAGGTCCTACGGTATGGGAGATTCGCGACCTCCGCGAGAACGTGACAGGCGGCGAGAAGACCTGGACTGAGAAGGCCTACTGTTTGATATGCGGTGCTGTTATTGATTAAATACTCAGCAACAAAACCGTGTGACGACATTGAGGGTCTACTCCGGTCAGTGGGCTCATCAAACCTTCAAGGACGCAGTTTAATACTTGTTACGTCAACTAGTTTGGTTTACCAAGCGGGTTTTTGATGGCTTGCACGAACAAGACGGCGAGCTAAACTGGGCTGTCTACTCGAAGAGGACTTGTTGGAACCACCAACGTCTTCGGTCTCTTTTGTCACAAACTTCGAGGTCACATTCTTGGCGATTCGCCCATTGATGGATATTCCGGGCGCGGCGTTGGAGGCGAAACTGGCAGTACTGTGATTTTTGGAACATGGTCCAGCCTTGGGACATGTGAGTGATGAGGGAGACGTGTGCTCTGCCCTGCTTTTTATACGAGGAATCGACTACAGGGACGCAAAACTGAGCGGGGAAGAATGAAACGACAGGAAAGATAGGCAGGGAGGTGTCTTTCGTCGGGGAGAATCAAGAGGGTATGGGAGGAAGACGGCCGGGATAAAGCGCAGATGAGGCGGCAGTTGGGAAGGGCTGAGCATGGTGCCCGCCGTCATATCACGTTTTTGGCCATGATAGCAAAGTAGTATAGTAGTTTTTGTCTTGCCAAGGTATCATCGAAGGTTTGTTTTTTTGCAAGAATGTGTCTTTGCTTGGGTTAATGGATTTTCCTTATTCTTTTCCACAACTCTTTTTAGTATGCAATGATTTAGTAGCTTGCGGAAGTCGAGTTTCTAGTACTGTTTGTGCATTCTTAGTAAAAGCCCCTTGGTTCTGCTGACTCTTGCAACTATTCATTACTAGTTATAGTTCTAGTATCCAGGTTGTCTAGACGGAGTCACTGCTGATAAGAGAGGCTCTCAATTGGAGAAGATCATCTTTAAGCTTGGTCTAAATTTACTGCACCTAAAAGTCGACTCCACACTCAAGCTCCAGCCAACCCCGCTACTCCATAACGTCGCAGAGCTTCACCACGACACAAGGTACCTCCCACGAAGCCTCCCATCTCCAACATCCTCCTACATCTCCCAAATCAACCAGAGCCAAAGAACATCACATCAGTTCGCAACCATGGCTGTTGACCCTTTCGACTCGGCTCTGTGAGTACTCCTTCATGCCGTGGTGTTCCCCTGAGCTGACCGTCCAAAGCGACCTCCTCCGCCGTCTCAACCCGAAGCAGACAACCGACCACCTTAACGCCATCATCTCGCTCGCGCCAGACTTGACCGAGGACCTACTTTCGTCTGTTGACCAGCCCCTTTCCGTGCGCCGCTGCAAGCAGACCGGCCGAGACTACCTGCTCTGCGACTATAACCGTGATGGTGACAGCTACCGCTCACCTTGGTCGAACCAGTTTGACCCGCCCCTGGATGAGGCCGGCTCAGGGGGTGTAGGTGCTGGCGGAAGTGAGGGCGCGGGAGAGGGTGCGATTCCGAGCGAGCGCGTTCGCAAGATGGAGGTCAAGGCCAACGAGGCATTCGACGTCTATCGCGACTTGTACTACGAAGGTGGCGTGAGCAGTGTTTACTTCTGGAACCTTGACGACGGATTCGCAGGTGTTGTACTGCTTAAGAAATGTAGGAACCCTGCTCCGATACATGACAACCGTGTACCTGATCCTTGAGGCTGACTGGAACTCTACTTGTAGCTTCTCCGCAGGGCGGCAGTACCGAGGGTGTCTGGGACTCTATCCATGTTTTCGAGGCTATCGAGCGAGGACGAAGCACGCACTACAAACTCACGTCGACTGTGATCCTAACACTGTCGACTGCGGGCGGAAACCTGGGTGAAATGGACCTGAGCGGTAACATGACGCGCCAAGTGGAGCAGGATCTCCCAGTCGAGAACGACGATAGTCACATCGCCAACGTGGGACGACTGGTCGAGGACATGGAACTCAAGATGCGCAACCTCTTGCAAGAGGTTTACTTTGGCAAGGCCAAGGACGTGGTTGGTGATCTGAGAAGCATCGGAAGCTTGAGCGAGGGTGCACGAGATCGTGAGGCACAGCGAGAGCTCATTGGAAGCATGAGGAGATGATCAGGGTGGATGAGCGTTCCTTTGTCAATCCATGTGTTATTTGCTAAGAACAAGGTGTCTGATAGACTGTCTCTGAGATGCTGTAGCATCCTGGGCGAGCCTTGTCCGTTGTACTGTTGTGGAGCGAGACAAAGTTAGATCAAGTGCCGTGGTTGATTGTTTCAACGATCTCCGTTTGACCAAATCGTTGTCCAAAAGCATTCACGGCCAGATTGCCGAAACTGGCTCCCTTGTCATGGTCCTGGCGTCTTGCAACCTTATCCAGTCTAAGTCTCTACATAGTAAGAGCGACGGTAGCAGCACCGGATATTCCGGAACGTCTGGAGCAGTATTGGAAGACTTCAAGTCTACAACACTCCGATAATACGACACTCTGTGGGTTTCTTGTGAGGAGTAATTCTGTCGTTGTATTGCAGTCGGTCAAAGCGAAGGCCACTGGACCAGCCCGTTCTCCCGTACCATCAGGTCAGGATTTGAAAGACGGAATACCGGAACGAAAGGTGAGGTCGTGATTGGGTACTGGTTCAGCTGAATTGGGATTTTAGGGGCTGGCAGTTGGGATAATTGCCATCTTGCGTAGTCCTCCCGAACTTGCTATACGATGGAGCCAAGGGAGGGTGCCTTACCCATGATTGTTCACTTTGGACAAGCCTCAAAACTGCGCTAATTGATGCAGACTCAGCATATACTGAGTCAGATAAGTCACGACTTCTGCAGGATGACGCCGAAGGTGTTGCGTTGTGCTGTATCAGCTGAAGCCCTATACCCCTGGAAGTGGGCGCGAGCTTGAGGCCGGGCTGAAGAAGGAGGAAGCGGTTTCCTCTGTTCAATGTGATGGACAAACAGCATTCAGTGCCAGGGCCGGTGAAGCCTCGACAGGGAGCTGAAGACAAAGAAGATGCGATACAGGCGGCGATGATGATCTGAGTGACAAGGATTAAGCTCGTATCGATTGCTTGCTTGCTTTAACTTGGTGCTCGGTAGCTACAGAGGTCTGTGTTGTGCGCCTAGACATTCTGTTATGCATATAACAACTGCAGATCTAGGAATGCTTCGCTTTGTCGATGCGCCGAGTGCACGTTCAACAACACATCTGAGCGCTCGGACGTGGTGTCGGTTAAGGTTAATAATGCTGGTATTGGTTCCAGCTTATATATAGATTGTTAGGCGTGGGCATTGATGATGGGGTCGAATGCGAGATGTGTATCACTCAAAAACAATACGAGAATTGTTTATTTATCGGCAGTACCTATGTGAGGCGTGAGATTTTCAAGTTCTTGTTTCCTTACAAGTTGTAAGGTGCAGGAGGTGTAAGTGATCCGATGCCCCCTGCCTCAACGGGCAAGGTCCAGGATATTAGGTACCTACTGACTGAATGAAAAGACTGGGAAGGTTCCTACCTGCCTCGTTTACCTCAGCCTTGTCACAGTTTTCCTAAATATGCTGCTGACTCTCTACGTGATTTAAATCATCAACCTACCTACACTCTCCTTCTCCTCCACCTCTTTGGTTTTGTTATTGGCAGAGACACATACCTACACAAATGGAAGCATTCTAGAAAAAATGCCCCGCATCGTGCCGCTCCTGTTCCTGCCGCCTGCCAAACGCATGCCAATGGATTTCTGCGCCCCTGGATGCAGCCCTCCCAGGCACACAAACAGATACCCGTACCCATCCATATAGCTGCTGCTATGTTACGTGTGGTTTTGCAACCCTCAGCATGGGTTTACTGACCGGTTCGGTTACCTACTTACTTACCACTGAAGGGACCAGGAAGCCCTGTTAGTGGCCCGGACGGGAGAGAGTCTTGATCGACGATATGCACATAGGATAATGCCGGCATCCAGCGCTAATCTGGAGACTCTCCCTACATTAACTTTCTGTATCCCTCACCAATCGACCTCTGCTTGGCGCCTCCATGATGCAGGAGCAGGCGCAGCATGAACGAACCTTCAAACCATTGTATTGAAGGGCGGCAATATAGTCGAGACGAATAGGCGCCTCGTTGGTTTGGACTTGGATATCAGCCCCCGATTCGGTTATGGTTCAAGCCATCTTGTTCGCCAAATGTGGTGGTTTCAAGATAAGCGCCGTCACCAACAGCGCACCAGTTTCCTCTTGACCGCTCAACCCCTTCTATATGGAGTGCCGCTAATGAAGTTTGCCAAAGCAGGCATTTACTAACAACTCGAAAGAAGTGAACAATAGCATTAGCATCGAGCTATTGAAGCCTTCTACTTGGAGTCCTTGGCCCGGAGTAGCAACGCGCTTTTTAGCAGTTTACAAGCAGACAGGCATATCAATTGGTGCCTCAACTGTTAATGATTGAGTTCTGCCAGGCCAATGATAACATTCAGATACAGCAGAGGCCGTCTCAGGCATGGGCGGCGATTGTCATGCTCTTTTATCCTTGTCCCCTGTCTTGCCGGTCGGCATCTCCCTTGTCGTAATGACAATGACGAACATGGAGGTCCACCGCAAGCTCGGTAGCTAGGTGCTAGCCCGGCGATGTGATGAATGGGGCATCCTGAAAATCCAACCTGCAGCTCTGACGGTCCAGCCGCATGACCGCCATTCACGACTCCGCAGCCTTCTTCTGCACTGACTCAAGTCATTATGTACAGTACTTGTCAGCCTCTTGTCAGGATTGTCCATCTGCCCGTAAGCCGATGAAATTTCATCGAGAGTTGGAACAACAACAAAACCATGACAGCCCATGAACGATATCTCAACTCCAGACCAGTAACGACACTGTACCGAGAGCCTTGGCCAGCGACAAGGAATGGAATAATCGAAGCGGGCCTCCCTCTGGACTTGGTGGTGCGCGGTACGTACATGGGACTGAAAAGACCCCTCCACAGCCCACATGCATTCTTAACTCATCTTTCAGGCCATTGCTCTTGGGCTCGCTGTACCTTATACATGGATGATCGTGATCGAATCCGCCAATTGATTCAATACCTGGTGACCTTACTAGGGCATCACTAAAAGCCCCAGGTACCTAGTTGTTGTGAAACAAGAGTCTCACAAGCGACTGATCGAGTGAGAGTGAGTACCAGTTTGGTGCCTGATAGTTGTCAAGATAGGGCACAAAGTCAACCTTTCTGACAGGGACTCTCACGCCCATAAACCCACAGCACGCCCCTCATTAAACTAAGGGCAACCAGCATCAAAACTCGGGCCCCCTTTGCTGGGAGACGAGTTCACATTACTTCCCACTCACTCTTCAGCCTGGCTTATTCTCCCCCTCGTCTTCCTCAACAAGAGGTCCACTCTCGCTCTTCAAGCCCACTCCTCATTGACGCAGTTTCGAGGTTCCAAGGGTCTTCTTACATATTTCTCTCCTGGCTTGGCTTGCTTGAAGACCAGACCACCAAGAGCCCTGGGTTAACCCCTGGTCACCCATCGCCGGTCCCAGAGAGCGGCTGGTGCGCCGCCTCGTGCCTCGCAAAAGTTGAAATTGGTACGCTTATTGATCGTCTTTTCCTCCACTCCTACCTCCCATCCCATCCCGCCCATCTGGTTCCGTCTTCCGTCCGTCCTCCCGTTGCCTTCCCGCCTTGGATCAACTTATTCCCTTTGCTCCCGCACATCGCCTCTACGCCGTCGCCGCACCAGCACTCTCGGGGCTCGGTGTAATACCATTAAGTGCTAAAGCTGTACTATTGTATGTCCGATCCGTCCAGGCTACAGTACCAAGTTGCTTCCTTTGACGTCCTGATACTTACATGCATGACTCCATGTCAGGTTGCGGCCCTTCTCTCTCGATCAAACAAACCACTGGAGCGAGATTGTTGTCCAACCCGCTCTCTCGTGGAGAGGCCTCAACCAACGCTAAATCACACCGATTTTCGCATACCCGTCCACCTTTGGCACCCCGTGGGACCTCTTGGCCGGCGTACCGTTTCCTCAGCTTCTAACCCTCTACGGTTATACCCCCTGAAGTCTAACAACTACGTTCCGTTCCAACACTTGGGATTTCTCACAAAACAGCCCTCCGTTTCGGTTGAACAGTGCACACGAGCTTCGTCCGAGGTGTATCATTGCATTTACTGTGCTAGAGCGTACCCTTATATTCTTCTCGCCTTCGCCTCCCCATACATTACTTTGCGCCGCCGACGTCGAGGCATCTACGTCCTCGCTTTAACCCCACGTCTTGCGCCCCGTTTCCCATATCGAGTCGATTACCACAACTCATAAGACCATGGCCGAGAAGCCTTCGGTCTTGATTATTGGAGGGCTTGGCTATATCGGCCGCTTCCTGGCCCTCCATATTCATCAAAACCAGCTCGCTTCCGATGTGAGGCTTGTTGATAAGGTGCTTCCTCAACTCGCATGGCTGGCCCCCGAGTTCTCCGAGGCCTGTTCACAGGACAAGTTCATGCAGGCCGATGCAAGCAGACCTGGTGAGTGTTCGCGCTGCTTACCTCATGTCGTTTGATACCCCGCTCATTGGTCTCGAGTTTGTGTTTGGTAGCTAGCTAACGAGGGGTTTTCCGTGCCCTTTTTCTAGAAGGATTAGCGAGAGTGTTCGACCGAGCCGACGGAAAGCAATGGGACTATGTTTTCAACTGCGGTGGCGAGACGCGACACTCACAGGAGGATGAAGTTTATAAGCTGAGGTCATTGAACCTCTCTATTGCGGTGGGCAAGGAGGCGGCCAAGAGAGGTGTCAAGACCTTTGTCGAGCTAAGCACAGGCATGGTGTACAAGTCGGATTCGTCACCGAGCAAAGAAGGGGACAAATTGAAACCGTGGAACCGGATTGCCGTTTTCAAGCTGCAGGCTGAGGAGGAGCTTTCCAAGATCGAAGGGTATGCCGGTTGGATACTTGACGAGCCATCTGCTAACTTGGGTGCACAGACTCAACCTCATCATTGTGCGCTTACCACACGTATATGGACCCTATGCATCTCAATGGGTCGGTACAGCCTTGTGCATGGCACGCACCTACCAACATTTGGAAGATGAAATGAAGTGGCTATGGACCAAAGATCTGCGGACTAACACGGCACACATCGACGACGTTACACGCGCCCTATGGGACATTGCTGCATGGTATGACGCCGGCAAGGCAAAGTGGGATGAAGCCAGCATGGGCAAGGTTCCCATCTTCAACGTCGTGGACGAAGGTGCGACATGTCAAGGCACTATAGCGACAGTGATTGGCGACATCTTCAAGATCGAGACAGGTTTCCAAGGCCAGCTCATTAGTACCTTTGCCCGGCTCAACCTCGACAGTGTTGTGGACGATGTCAACGACGAGATTCTGGGACCATGGGCGGATCTTCTTGCCGACGCCGGGATTACACGACCAGGACCATTGACGCCGTTCATGGAGAAGGAATTACTCAAGGACACAGACCTCAGCATGGATGGCACGCGGCTCAAGACACTGTTAGGTTTCGAGTATAAGAAGCCTGTCCTCACCAAGGAGCTGATTGAGGAGGTGATTGAGAGCTACAAGAGGATGAAGTGGTGGCCTTGAGGATGGAGTATTTGGGAAACACGTTAAGATTGCGAGAACGACAGATGCAGCATGGCATGGCATGTATGGATATCCGCGTGGATTTTTGACTTGTTTCTTGCATGACTTCGACTTGGCGAAGAGTCATCTGGTGCTGGACGAGACGATACCCATACCCGTGAGGATGAGAGGTGAAGACATGGATGGCAGCCGTGGAAGGATCGACAGCCAAGAAGCAATCAATGCAGTGTCAAACGAGGTCCGGCTTGTCGAGAACATGGTGTCTGGGGAGGCAAAGGAAGACGCTGGGTACAACCTGGGGGCGAGGTTGTGAAGAGTTGAAGGCACCCAGAGTAGAAGACAGTAGACAGCTAATAATATAGGCAAATATACCAAGTTACATGTCAGATCAATGTGTGGTTGGCGTTTGAGTATACGCGTTGGGGTTTGTGGGTTTCCAATGGAGTCTATCAGTATGTTGAAAGGGAGTGAGCTGGAGAGGATGATGATGGAAGGAAGTGAATTTGCTCGAGAGCCGAGGTACATGACATGAGACATGTGTAAGACGAGTATCGAGGTGGAGATTGGGAGGTAGCTAACTTGGAGGATTGGCAACGCGGGGGGTGTTGGGCAATGATTTGGTCGACGTCGTGAAGTCGTCTTGTGAAGTGACCAGGGTTTGATGTGAGATGATGTGATTATCCAGGTACCTAGATTACTGCAACATGCTCCTGCAAGGGGCAATTTCACACATTGAGCATGACGGTGGGGTCTGTTTATATGTAAGTGTAGATCTCTTTCATTTCATTTTAATGTCATGTCATGTCATGTCATGTCATGATATGTGAGTTTTGATATCGGGAGAATGCCTCTGGCAGACGTCCTCTTGGTGTTCTATGACTGGTCATGCTCATTCAATGACTTCTCTCTAGGTGGTAGTTAGTTAAATACATGAACAGATTACCTGCCTACCTTGGGTATAGCATGGACTGGACATTCGACCCTAGATAGTATCATAGCCACAGCAGCCTCTTGGCAAATACCCGAACCCATCTTCTTCCACGGCCCCAATTTCCGCATTTGCAATTATATCCCGAACGACACGAGTTATGTTTGAGCTCAATTCGACCCCCGGCCTTTCAAGTTTCGAATTGATTTCCCTTTCTCAGCCGCTTTCTCTTGGGCCTGTCAAACCCCGCACCTGGGTTTCATTCATAGATGCACCCCTACAACGTCGGCCTCTTGCGTATGCCCGTGGAATTGATAGTGCAAATGGCAGGTATAATGCTACTGTAAACTCGACCAGCACTTGGCTTGTAGATCCGTTGTGTTTGACCTCGGCGATGCAGCAGCTTTGCTCGGCCTTGCTTGTGACAGCCTCGCCGCTGAAAGGCATATAAAAACCCTCTAAACGAGGTATCTTTGTAGTGACATGATATTGGTTCTTTGGTCCCCTGCTCTTTTCAATTGAGTCTGATAAACTTCAAGTACTTTGTTGTGTTCTTTAGAAAGACCATCTGCACTTTCGCGGTTGGTTACCTTAATAGCGTCATCTCGATCCACAACAGCTCAGCTCAGCTCAGCTCAGCCAAGCACACAGCCTTATCAACAACTTGATTCGACTTACTGGCTTATCCCAACAACACCTGCACCTACACATACACAAACACAAACACATAGACTCTTCATAACCATACTCAAGTCAACACCGCAATAATGGCCGCCCCAGCTGAAAAAACCATCACTGACCTCAGCGGTAAATGGGTTCTCGTAAGTCTTGCTACCCCCCAGCTCAACATTTGATACTGTACCAAACGAGGCTCCAGACTGACAAGCACAACACAACACAACAGAACAAGGACCTCTCTGATAGCTCAGAGCCCATCCTTTCCCTCCAGGGCATCGGCTACCTCACCCGCAAGGGCATCGGCATGGCCACCATCACCCTTGACATCAACCAGTACAGCGCCCCTCCCAAGGCGCCCAACACCTCGACCGATGTCTTCACCCACATCGACATCACCCAGTCCGCCTCTGGCCTGACTAGCACCCAGGAGAACCGCTGCCTCGACGACATCTACCGTGAGCATTCGGACTGGCTGTTTGGCTCCGTCAAAGGCCGCTCCAGGTTCATCACCCTCGACGAGATCGAGGATGACTTCCTCAAGCAGGGCTGGCTCGTTGAGAGCGACGGCAAGTTCATCCAGAGCTACGTCGAGAGCGTTGACAACGGCTGGATTGCCAACCAGATCTGGGGCTTTGAGGACATCAAGGGAGAGAGGAAGTACGTGAGGCATGTGTTGGTGACCAAGGGTGACAAGAGGGTCACTGCTAAGCTCATCTACGATTACCAGTCGTAGAGATGGGTTCCTAGACTATCCAGACTAGACTAGACTAGACTAGACTATCCGCCTAAATAGATAAACGACTCTGACGACGCAGATACCGGTTATTTTGCTCATGATAGAATGAATAATGGTTTGCTTGTGACAAGTATACTTGATGGGCCATCAAGTCATGCATAATATCGAATGATTTCATACACGCAAAAGCTTAGGTTCATCAAAGTGTATTATCCGCCGGATGTTGCCCTATGTTGAAAGGGCCCGTCCCAGTTTTCCTGATGTTTAGATCATTATTACCCCAACGCCTATCCATGATGCTTAATCTTTTTTGTTCTTTCTATAACACGTATTCCCGCACTTGTCATCCTCGGGGTATTGGGCACTCCACACTCCTCGTCATAAAATCACACCTCCCATGTCATGACATGGCACCACCTACTCGGGCCTCCGCTTCACAAACTCCTCGAGGTCCTGCACCGTCGCAACACCCAGAACGAACCTCCTCCTTTCATCCGTGATGACCGCAAACTCCTCCTGCCAGGGGCCGTCAGGGATGCCGCCGCGGTAAAAGTCCTCGAGCTCCTCAAGGGTTGTCTCCATGGTGATGACCTTGTAGGTGCGTCCCTTACGCTGGAAGCGCGTCATAGCGGCCGAGAGCTGGTCGTCGGGCTTGACCTTGCCCGACTCGAGCAGCGACTGCAGATGAGGGATAGAGATGTATCCAAGCAGGGCGCGGGTCTCGGCATCAACAACGGTAAGGTGTGTGTAGTCGCGCTCAAACGCTGACAGGAGGGCGAGGGAGATGGTATCGGAGGGGTTGAGGGAGAGGGCGGCAGGAGGGTCGAGGTCTTCGACGGTGGCCTATGATGTGTGTTAGCTGGATGTGTCTGAGATTACCTAGAATAATTATGTCTCTGTAAAATTCGGGGAGAATGGTGTCATGAGCAGACAAGGAGACGTACCCCACGATATCGAGAAGACCACTTTGTAACGAGGGGCTTTGACGCGCTCGACAGCGTAGCAGCAGCGGTAGCAGTAGCAGCAGCCATGGTTGATATGATGACTTTTTAACGAGCGTCGTTGATACGAGACAAGTTGATGGGCGTCCAAATTTGGTTTGGTTGGAATGTCGGGGAGTTGAAGTGATCGCGGGGCAGAGGATAGAAAAGACGACAGCTTTTTTTTCGCTAGACTGTCATGACATTGATATGCGCTATTCCTATTATGGTAGGTATCTACGGATAAAGTGATAGAATTCGATCGAATAGAGGCATCCATTATCCTCTCTGTTTGGGGGTAATTTGAAATACCTACAGCGGTACCTATACAGAAAACTGACTTTTAGGGCGAGTATATTATAACTAGACTTCATACACAAAGGGCACCCGACAGCATGTTCAGCTATACAGACTACTTGAGGAAGAGATCATGTATCAAAGTGGATGCTGAAGAACGACGGGTTCTTGTGTCTCTAATTTTGTCGCCTCACACTTTAACCCGTGATAGTGAAAATTAATCAAGCATCGGATTTAGCCAGAGCTGAAACTGACTCCACCGCGTATCAAAAACGAGCCCCATCTGCCATGGGTCATCCCGCTACGGAGCACCTTATTTAGCGTCAAAGCAAGACAAGGTCAGGTCGATCATGAAAGATGCTCGTCTGTATATACCTACCTACCTAGCGCTTCAATTCCAAGGTACAAGGTACAAGTTGCAACGCTTGATCCGGTGAGAACAAACAGTTCGTATTGGAAGGTGAAAGACCCAATGGATTGCAAGAAACAGATCATACAAGATGATAAGGCATGTGATAAGCGTGATGTCACCACCCGTTAATGGATGTGCCATGCCTGCCTTCCTTGACGGGAGCGTCATCCTCCCGGGCCTCCTTCTTGCACGGAATTGACGTATACCCTAACTCCGGATACAACCAATAGGTAGGTACCTAAATAGCCAGTCACCTTTAGCATTCCTGGTTACTCTCCTCCAACTTATCCTGCGATATTTTCTTTGTCTTCACTTCAATATCCAAAACATCCGAGTCGCCCGCATCCTCGAGCTTGTCATTGAAGCTGAAACGTCATCACAGGTAAGATTGCATCGAGGTATCGTGTTTTCCGTGCCACACTGAATTGGTAGGTCATCTTCTTTCCGCCTACAGTACCTGATTTCGCAGCCTTTCCCTCAATCCTCGTCTCCGTCATTGCTATCGTGTTTCTCTTTCTAACATACTTGAGAGCCGCTAATCGATCATCTCCACCTTGACTTACACGCGCTCACACTAATACTAACACGCCAACAGAGCCATCATCGCCATCCTCGGCTAGCTATAATGTCTCCGTTACACCCATCCAGGGACGCCCTCCAGGGGACCATTTACAGTCCCCTTTCACCAAAGGGCCGCACTCCGTATCAGGCGCGCACTGAGCTCTATCCCGCCCTGTCTGTCGTCGACAATGCCAAGGAAAAGGCGAAGAACCTGAGCGCTGAGGCGACGGCCGAATTCGAAAAAGCGAGCTCCAAGGCCCAGGCTAAGGCTGGAAAGATTGAGCTGTATTCGGGCAAATACTATGCCGCCTGCACCTTTGGAGGTCTGATGGCCTGTGTAAGTGCCTCGTTTCAGGCTTGACTCGAAGCATTCGTACTAACTCGACCAAGGGCCTCACTCACGCTGCTGTAACTCCTTTGGATCTGGTCAAAACCCGTCGCCAGGTTGACTCGAAGCTTTATACCAGCAACTTTCAGGCTTGGGGCAAGATCTACCGCGCTGAGGGTCTCCGCGGTATCTTTACCGGATGGAGTCCTACTCTCTTTGGCTACTCTGCCCAGGGAGCCTTCAAGTACGGCTGGTATGAATACTTCAAGAAGACTTACTCCGACATGGCCGGCCCCGAGGCCGCGCAGAAATACAAGACCGGTCTGTACCTCGCCGCCTCTGCCTCAGCCGAGTTCCTTGCAGACATTGCCCTCTGCCCCTTCGAGGCTGTCAAGGTCCGCATGCAGGGCTCCATTCCCAACCCTTATACCGGCACAATCCAAGGCATCAGTGCTGTCACAGGCAAAGAGGGCGTTGCTGGGCTGTACAAGGGTCTGTACCCTCTTTGGGGTCGCCAGATTCCCTACACCATGATGAAGTTTGCTTCTTTCGAAACCATTGTTGAGATGATATATGACCGTCTGCCTGGACAGAAAAGCGATTACAGCAAGGCTGCTCAAACCGGTGTGTCCTTTACCGGTGGCTACCTGGCTGGTATTCTTTGTGCCATCGTCTCCCACCCCGCCGATGTCATGGTCAGCAAGTTGAACGCAAACCGTCAACCCGGAGAAGCATTCGGCAGTGCAATTGGCAGGATATACAAAGACATTGGCTTCAGCGGCCTTTGGAACGGTCTTCCTGTGCGAATCGTCATGATTGGTACCCTCACTGGACTTCAGTGGATGATTTATGTAAGCATTCCTACAAGTTTCTCGATGGTGACGAAATCTATTCTCCGAGTCAGTCTGCTAACGTAAGGAACAGGACTATTTCAAGATCTTTATGGGTCTCCCAACCACTGGTGGTGGCCCACCACCTGCCAAGAAGCAGGAGTAGACGACCCTGAGTCACTCTGTAGACTGCGTGTTTTTGTCTTGCAAGTTATCTATGGATTATCGATAAGCGCTTTGTGTTGCGTTAGGGTTTCGTGCTCATTGCTGGAGTGTAAGATAGCAGGCAGTTGTGATAGTCCAATGAAACAAGCCGTTTCCTAAGAATTATTTGGGCTCGAGGATCACACAATACGCATCAGGGGTGGCATATCATCGGAAAGGTCGGATCTAGATGGAACCTCTTGTTTCACTGTGTGGAACTGCCAATTTATCGCCAGTCGTCATGGTCTGAACATGAAATAGATAGTCCATGCTCCAGGGGAAATCAACTCGCGTTTTGCCCTGGCAGATCGACAATAGAGTGGAAGTAAGTGAGGTTTTTGGTGCCTGTATCTCACATGAGTGTTCGAAAACTACCTAGGTAGCAAAGTGCAAAGCATATAAAAGACCAGTATGGCTAGGTGGGCTGTATCACAAGCTGAACGCACAAGACATGCTGTGATCCTGGTTCCGGTGGCAGGTGTAGTGCTTACATCCGTGGGTGCTGATAGAGCATGCACCTTTACAGTAAGTAGTTTGGAAATCAGAATCACATCTCCAGTGCTCGACTCCCAAGGGCGTAGCAGCTCGTGCAAGTCGATTTCCACCCAAGCTTCATGCATGGGTCACTATAGCTTTCTAGTTAGTTACTTGATCAATATCATGACATGTAAGCAATATCAACGAATTTCAACCGTCGGTGGACTAAAACGGTTACCGAAAATGGATGTATCCAATGCCGTCATGGTACATGAGGCCGGGTGGGCAACGCGGGGAGAAGGGCACGGTTTTAACCCGCCCTGTGTGTCCGGTTGCGAACCTAAAGCTTAGCGCAACTGACGTTTGTTCCAGAACACTGCTACCTTGGGTAACATCACCAATCTAACGTTTGGTGCAGGCTGCAGCAGCCAGATTTTGTCGATAACCCCTCAGCCGAAGGGTATTGCGACCATGCACAAGGCGCCCGCAAGGCACGCGCCGTCGAAGTATTAGGCCGTATGGGTAATGATATCGGAAGTCGTCATAACTGGCTGACAGGTGGTAATAATAAACCATATCAGCCAACACTGAGCGATATTCCAAAGCATCCTGTCAGGCTGCAACACGTGAGGTAACCGATATCCACAAATAGAATCTTAGCCAACAGGTAGTCTAGACGATCCTATGAGGCCTTTACCTTTCATCAATCAGGCGTGTCAACAACAACAACAACAACAA
>JAJJWO010000188.1:124207-202209 GCA_021655895.1 Fusarium sp. NRRL 66739
CAACAACAACAACAACAACGGGCCGACTGTTTGGCGATTGGGATGGGAGGGAGATCAAGGTGATAGGATACCATCCCGACGGTTGTGAACGAGGGGCAGAGTGATTGGTGACAGTCCAGTTGCAAGTGGGTGGTGGGGGACGGGGATGCGCCGCATGGCAACCCCACATTCTGAACGGCTCGATTGAGGGGTTGGTGTGCATCACGTCGGGAGGGAGTTGCAGTTTTCCCAGTGTAGGATGCGTAGAGTTCCAGCCGCGAGGGTCCGATGGTGATGTTGTAGCAGCAATATATGGAGGTTTGGTGGTCAATTCTTGGAAGGCGAGTCATCGAGATAAATCTAGAATCGATTACCTAGGTAGTTTCGTCAGTCGGCAATGCTGAACTGAGGTGCCTGACAATACTGAAGGCAAGGGTCAAGAGATGAGCAACTCAGCCGGTGTTGGTCCCGCTGCGGCCTCTGTTTTTGCTTTGCCCTCTGAAGCACACAAATAACCAAGGATTTATACAAGAATCGACGTGGACGGACAGAGTTTCCGCATACCTAATTGTAGAAGCAGCTTTCGCGTAGGAGACTGCCTACCTACCTATGATAGGTAGATTCGAGATCGCGGTCTAGTTCAGTCCACCCCAGGAACCAGATAGACATGGCGTTCTGGGGCGCCTATCTTGGAGGTTAGTGCGGCACACAGTAGGTCATCTCAGTGGGATAATGCAGCTTTTGGTCAGCGCCATTACGGATTCCTATCCGACTTGGCGGTGGTTGGTTCGTCTGGGCTTACGCTTGTTGCAGAGAGAATATGCTGAGCGGCCCGGCTAAGAGTGATCCCCAACAAGAAGAAACCATCCTCTCACCGCAATGGTGGTCTCGTTTTGGAGTTCATTTTGAGCCAGGGGCCGGTAACCGATGAGTTGTGGCGTTGCCGGTTGCGTTTTGCCGTTCTTGGTAAAAGATGAGCGGTTGACGATGCCTGCCAATGTTGAACCGAGAGTTGCGCAGCATTCCATTTTGAATCTTGGGATAGTGTTGATGCAAGATGTATAAAGAATAATGAAAGGTTCTCCTCTTGGTTGCTGTTCATATCGCCGCATTTATCCTCAAGCTCTTGATCGTTCGAGATGAATGTTGCATGAGATAAAGACGGGGTTTGTACTGCAACGTCTTTGCTAGTAAAACTCATCCAAGGAAGTTATCGCTAGGTTGCGTCGGGCTTGCCGTCAATGGCTTTTGAAGACGAGATGCATGAGCAAGGAAGGTGCTCCTCCGATGGAACTTCCGCCCTACAAGGAGGGCTTCCATTGCATTGGGTATAACAAAAATTTGACATTATAAATGCCTTAGCTTGGGTGGTAATATTTACAACCTAAAACTGAACCCTTTAACTCGATAGAAATTGTATGTTTTGTCCTCCGCTCCATTGGCCGTTGTGCTGTCGAGATGATGCAGAGTTCTGTACCTAAACGATGCTTGTCTCAAACCACATGCAGATTACCCAGGGTTATAGAAAACAGCCAATGGGTCAGTTCAGCTGGGGACATGGGACCACCGTCTGGCGTCTATCAACCGTCCACGCAATATCCAAGATGATATTCAGCCGAACTTCGTTCCTCGGGTCTCACTCTCAGTTAGAGGAGACTGGATGATTAAAGATGCTTTGCAAGCAACGAGCGCCCTGGACAGGTATCTACCTGCATCTATGAGCGCTACTTACATAGGTACTGTACGTGGGTAGGACTGTCCTCATGATCTAACATGGAGGACTTTAGCTACTGGACCGCGTGTTCTCCTAGCGAGCATTCCCTCCGGGGTGATCGTTTTCAGGGATCCACCAAAGGCACCATCATGAGAGCCTAGCCTGCAGTAGCAGTTTGGAGGGGGCTATTTGGGGGCCTCGAGGGTCTAGGCAAACTGGGGTCTTCCAAGTCCTTTTAGCTGCGATGCGGGACCGTAGACTGACTGCTGCTGTTGGTACTGTAGTGGCGCTGCAACATTTCCGAGCGTCGGATCAAAACAGCCTAGCAATTAATTAATCAATCGATCAAGAGATGACAACGGTTATTGTCCAACGTCATGGCACTGAGGGGGCTCTTGGCTCTACAGCGCCATCATGACTTGTACCTCCTAACCTATGTTTTCTGCACGCAGAGGTAACTACCTACCTACCTACCTACCTACCTAAGTGTTGGAGCTATATCCCTACTCCAGCTTTACCAAGTCAAGTTACAGCACCTACCATCTTGGGCACGATTCCTCGCTCACACCATCCAACCACGAGGTCATCCTTGTTCCTTCCCCCGGACTTGACGACTCCCGCCACCCTCGTCCTCAATCTCCACTTACTGTGCCCTGTGCTGGGTTGTGCTCCTCCTACCTTACTTTACCTGACCTTACTCTTTCAAGCTCCATCTCCATCTCTACCTCTGCCTCTCCTTCACATCTCAGCCTGTGCCTTGGGGTCGTCTTTCAGTCACCGAATTGTTCCTTATCTCATCAGACACTACCACCACCTGTCGATAGAGAGAGATATCTCTATTCTTGGGTTGGCTCTCATATCACTACAGTACAGTAGTTCCACTTGACGCTACTGTAATATCGCGTCCACGCCACACATCCGCGCCTCGCTTCTTCCCCAGCCCAGTCCAGCGAGAGCGCCAAGTTCCAACGCCAGCGCTATCTCTCTCTCTCTCGCTCGCTCGCTCGCTCACAATTCGGCAACTTAGAAATCGCATCGCATCGCATTGGCTTGCGATTTCTTACTCTACTTTTTCCGCCTTGCGCGCTTCTTCGACCGTTCCTTGACAGTCCAGGCCATCCACGCATGGTTTTCTACCTCAATTGCAACTCTTCTTATTGAGGTGCTGCTGCCGCGCAGCTGTTGCCGTTGGCCGTCTGAACTACGTCCCTTGATCGGTTCGGCTCACCAAGCCCACGGCCTGCCACTACCACTGACGACATCACGACACCATCATGGCTGGGTTTTTCAACAAGATAAAGGGTTCTGGCGCTGTATGTTCTTTTTCCCTGATCCCGTTGCTCGTTCTGTTTTAGACCATCCCATTCTTTACCTTGCTCTCCCAATTCCCGGTTGCGCCAAGACTGCTTCTCATGACTGACAAAATGCCTCTCGGCTTCTACTTCTAGGCCACTACCACTACCACTAATAGCAAAGATGCCATCGCAAAGAAGAAAGAAGAGCCTGTGCTCGACATCACGCCTCTAGAAAAGATGCTTCAGAATGCCGGCCCCCTTCGAGACGACGGTACCGATCGCTTCTTCGGCCTCGAAAATGTACGTCGACCCTCATCTAAGCCCACCGCATAATATCCATTCCTCTCTTTTGCCGTCGATGTGCAATTCCCGTGAAGGATTGGGCTAACCTTGGCGATAGTTTGGTAATACATGGTACGGAGCATGTTCGCCATGACCTGACCTGACCTATCATACTAACCTTGCATGTAGCTACTGCAACTCGATCGTGCAGGCGCTTTTTTACTCCGAGTCGTTTCGAAACAATGTCGTCAACTACCCACCGATCTCTCCTCCCGATACTTCAAATGGACACCGACCAAAAGTTCCCGTCACCATTAGACCCCCGCCCACTGACCCTGCGGAGACCACCCCCAAGCAAAAGGGTCTCAGCACGTCTCAGGTAATTAAACAACGGCAAGCCATCAACCAACAGTTGCCCGGGCAGGTAGGCATTCGACCCGAAGACAAGCCTGATACTCCCGAATATAAAAAGAAACAAGCCATGATCAAGGGTCCCATCTTGGAGTTGGCCAAAGAAAACGCTACTTCATATGGCATGAACGAATGCACGTTCACGGGACTCAAGGACATTTTCTTGGCTCTGCTTGAAAGCAACACACACACTGGAGTTCTCAGCCCCCAGCGTTTCCTCGAAATTTTCAAGCGCGACAACGAAATGTTTCGTAACTCAATGCATCAAGACGCTCACGAATTTTACGGATTGGTGTTGAATGACGTTATAAACAGCGTTGAAACCACAGCCCGTCAGATGCAATTGCAAGCCCCGGCAGAAGATCTCGACGGGTTGGCAAACTCGGTAGGTCATGCCCTTGGATCAGCCATGGTTAACCACGTGGCTGGGGCGAGCTCTCCGGTGACGGGCTGGGTTCATGATATCTTCGAGGGTGTTCTCACATCAGAAACCAAATGCTTGACATGCGAGACAGCTTCCCAGCGCGATGAGACATTTCTTGATCTGTCCATTGATCTGGAAGAACACTCATCTGTAACGTCTTGCTTGCGCAAGTTCTCGGCTGAGGAAATGCTTTGTGAGAGAAACAAGTTCCACTGCGATCATTGCGGTGGCCTGCAGGAAGCGGAAAAGAGGATGAAAGTCAAGCGTTTACCCAAAATCCTGACTCTTCACTTGAAACGATTCAAGTACACCGAGGACTACAGTCGGCTACAAAAGCTGTTCCACAGGGTAGTATATCCTTACCATCTACGCATGTTTAACACGACCGAAGATGCTGGCGACCCCGATCGACTGTACGAGCTGTACGCAGTGGTTGTCCATATTGGGGGTAACGCCTACCATGGCCACTATGTGTCAATCATCAAGGTACCAGGCCGAGGATGGATTTTGTTTGACGATGAAATGGTTGAGCCGGTCGATAAGAATTTTGTGCGCAACTTTTTCGGCGACAAGCCAGGAATGGCTACCGCGTACGTCTTGTTTTACCAAGAAACGACGTTTGAAAAGGTACGCGAGGAGCAGGAAAAGGAGGGCATGGAAGAGGTAAAACTCGCTAGCGAAGCTGCCAACCTGGCCCAGGAGAACGGGGACAAGTCGGAAACACCACCACTCAGACGACAAGCGACACAGCCAATGTCGCCTCTCACACAGCAGGATTCAATGGCGAATCTTGCTCACGCCAGCACAGCACCAGCCATGCCTTCAGCCCCCGCAACACGTCCGGAGGCTGCGACCCCGGTCGTACCCGCGTCTAATGGGCTGGACCGCGTGAATACTCAGAAAGAGGAGGTCAAGTCAAAGGAGGACAAGAAACGAGAAAAGAAGGAGAGGGAGGCCGCCGAAAAGGCTGAGAAGCTAGCTGAAAAGGAGAGGGAGAAACAATCCAAGCTTGACCAAAAGAAACGGAGAGAAGAGATGATGCAGTCACATCGAAATGAGCAAGACGAGCTGAACAAGGTTCTCGAGGCCAGCAAGAAATCGGCGGCACAGGAGGAGGAATCGAGAAAGAAGGAGAACGGAACACCTCCGAGCAACGGGCTCCTCGATCGGACGAAGCGTGGCAGCAAGTCAATGTCGAGGAGAAGTTTCTCGCTGTTCCACAAGGACAAGTCGACGGGGCAACCTTTGGATTCGCCCAACGGCGACGCGAATGATAAACACGAAAAGCTCAAAGATCGGCTCAGCTTTAGCCTGGGTCGCAAGAAGAGCACGAACTTGCTTTCATAGCCTTCACTCACAGACGTATTGTACCTGCAGCATTTACATACGGGGAGGGGATTCTCATGATATCATCTTATCATAGGCGGTCTTTGGGGTTTTTTGGTGGATGGCAGGATACCCATGCACTTTGAACGAAGCTGTCATAATGAAACAAAAGCACAGTAAGGAGTCCAAAGGTTCTTGAGGAGCAGTTTTCATTTGCGTCTGTTGGCGGTGATTTTCTGGTCCCAAGAAAAGTCTCATGGAGGAGTACGAGTGTCTAGCAGCCTTGCATCGGTTTCAAGAAGGCCTGGATACAAGCAGAAATTAGAAGTTGGAAGCTTGGCCAATGTCTTTAAAGCGAGCCTTTTTAATTTTGAGCAGACATTGAGAGATACATCCCGCTGCTTGGCAGCTGTACTATACATACATACACGCACACACGCATGCACAAACAAACAAACATACATACCTAGCTAGTAGCTTGGAAGCTCAAATGTGCCCTGAACAGGTATACATTGGTGCGCCTGCTATGGTAAGCCAGTTAGATGATGAATCGAGACGCCGAGAAGCAAATTTGGCAAACATTTTCGCTTTGTATTAGGCTCCATATCGTGAACAAAGTTGTAACAAGACTCCTGTCCTGTCTCGTCCCGTATCATACTCATATCAAATAGTGCGGCCTCCTACACATAGCCCGCCGTGATTCGTGTCAACAACAAAAACTCCAGTCCCAAGATAGCCGGACTCCATTGATGCCTAGAAAAGTCTACCGTGTCCTCTTTTATAACAGTCGCCTGGGTCTCGGACCTCGAAATCAACCGAGTATGAGCTCGTAAAGAATGATGACGGAATTGACAAAGATCAATGGCACTGCCATCATGTTAGTGTTAGTGCTTCGTGTCGCGAGGTATGATGCAGTGCTGTTTGGCTGCGGGATGATTGCGCGCGGGCGTCTGACGTACTCCTCATGATTGTTCGAATGCTAGCGATGAGATTGATGATCTTGGCCTTGACACTTGCGTCAGGGCCAACGCCGAACGCGGGATCGTATGAAGCGGGCGAGAGATTGACTGGAGAGAGCTAGTGTCAGAGACAAGGTACGCGCAGGTATACAGCTTGGGGCGGGATGCTCGTACTGCGCGCGAGAAAACGGTCTTCGGAGAGGACAGCGACGGCGTTGATGAGAAGAATGCAGACTATAGGAGAGGGAGAGTTAGCCAAACTATGCGCCTGAGAAGACGACACAGAAGAGAGTTGGGGATTGCTACCGTAGAGAAAACTTCCAAAGAACCACATCGTGGGCAACGGCGGTGAGAATTAAAGGCTTTGACAGGGCAAACTGGCAATGGCTGCTGAGAGTTGGCGATGATGTGCGGCTTGAGGTGGTAGACTACCTACCTGATCTAGATGCAGTACGTATCTTTTCGCTGCTGCCATGGTGGCTTGAGCGGCGGGCATGGGCATGGGGGGGAGCTGCACGGGGAAGGGACGGTACACGGGCATGCAGCGGGGGATCTGTTAGGCCGATCCGAGGACCCCTAAAGTAGTAAGGAGCTGAGCTTAATAGAGGACAATTCATATTGAACAATAGAAGTATTATTAGAAAGGGGCCTTGAGAATAGAGGTGATGATCATATCTCAATTTATTGTCTCTTCTTTGCTCGTGTAACATTTGTTCATCATCCTGCCTCGAAAATACAAAAACATCAAGTTGTACCGCTACCTAGCTACCTAGCTCTATGACTAGGAGCTCTCTCACATATCCGTCAGGATGAAAACCTCAGGTGAATCATATCCCTTCACTTCCTCTCTTCAAAAGCTTGACCTAACTCTTGTCAGATATTCTCCTGTCTGGTCTTCTCATCACCATCCCACTAGCTCATCTCCTCATCTCCCCATACACCAAAGTCGAGGAATCCTTCAACATCCAGGCAGCTCACGACATCCTCATCTACGGGACGCCAACCCGAGATATCCATGACCGCCTCTCTCACAGCTACGATCATTTCACCTTTCCTGGAGCCGTTCCCCGCACGTTCCTCGGTGCTGTTCTTCTCGCTGGTCTCGGACAACCCATCATCAATCTCGTTGGCTTCCAGCATGCACAGCTCGTGGTGCGAGGACTCCTTGGCGCTGCCAACGTCGCTGCGCTGCTGACGTTTAGACATGTCTTGAAGAGGGCTTATGGAGCAGGCGTCTCTGCGTGGTGGGTGGTCTTGATGGCGAGTCAGTTCCATATCAACTACTATGCCTCGCGGACACTTCCCAACATGTATGCCTTTACTCTGAGTAAGTCGTGAACCTTTGTATCAGCTTTTCAAGAACGGATATATGAGCTCACACATGCCAGCAACGCTCGCTTCAGCGTTTCTCCTCCCTCAGGCTTCACCTCAGATGTCCGCTGTTCGCCAGAAGCAAGCAATAGCTCTCTTGGTCGCCGCAGCCGCCGCATTCCGCAGCGAAGTCGCCGTCCTTCTCATCACCACATCGCTCTACCTCCTGTTCACTCGCCGTATCGCACTGCGCTCCCTACTGCTCACCTTTCTCGGCTCCTTCGCCCTCGCTCTTCTCATCTCAGTGCCCATTGACTCGTACTTTTGGCAGAAGCCGCTCTGGCCTGAGCTCTGGGGTTTCTACTTCAATGCTATTCTCGGGTCTTCGTCAGAATGGGGCGTCTCTCCGTGGCATTACTACTTCACCTCAGCGTTGCCCAAGCTCTTGCTCAACCCTCTTGCGCCGGTTCTAGTCATCTTGGCCTTGCTACAGCCTGGAACTTCACGCGCTGCAAAGGCCCTGCTGATTCCGAACTTGCTCTTTGTTGCTATCTACTCTGCTCAGCCGCACAAGGAAGCTCGCTTTATCTTTTATGTGGCCCCATCCCTCACAGCAGCAGCAGCTCTGGGCGCCAATTTCGTCTCATCGCGAGCATCCAAGTCTGTCATGTACCGCGGTGCATCAGCCATCGTTGCTCTCTCCGTCCTGGCCAGCTTCGCAGCCAGTACCGTCATGCTTCTACTCTCTTCCCTCAACTACCCCGGCGGTGATGCCCTCAACCAGCTCTACCGCATAGCCAACGATGATCCCACTCCCATCGTCGACGTCCACGCCGATGTACTGACCTGCATGACTGGACTCACGCTCTTTGGGCAGAATCCCTCTGGTCACGCCGTTGCTTTCCCCATTATACCCGATCCTAAGGCGACGGCTCCTGTCTTTATCTTTGACAAGACAGAGAAGAAGCAGAAGCTCTACTCGCCACGTTTCTGGGACCGCTTCGAGTATGCCCTAGCTGAGGATCCTCGTAAAGTGCTGGGCGCATGGCAAGTCGTTGGAGTGGTGACTGGCTACGACGGTATCGAGATCCTCAAGCCAGGCGCCTCGGCTGCTAGAGATGGAAGCGAAGAGGGAACCATTGGCGGCGAGAAGATCCTTGGCTTGGGCTCTCATGTTAACGCTGTGAGGGACTTGGTCAGGGGTTACACGGGAGGTTGGTGGGTTGGTCCTCGAATGTCGCCGCGAATTCGAATCTTGAGACGCAACCTTTAGATAGACCAGGCAGGATACTTCAGGTCAAAGCTTATAATACTACATCAGCTTATTTTGTAATGCCTATCATATCGTATAAACAATGCTTGCGTGCGTGCGTCGACTCCACGAGGCGAATGGCTCCCATGCCTCTGAAACCCCAATCAAGCAATCACCCATCCATCCTGATAAGTCCCATCCTACAGGTAAAGAAAGTAGCCTCCTGGTAGGGAAAGCCACCGGTTATCAACCAGCATTTCCCGTGAATTCCCACTGCCCAACGCCAATGTACTGCCTCTTCCCCGGATGTCTTTGCCTTTTCCAAAACCAACCACTCCTCCAAACTGATCATGAGCACCGCTTCCCATCAAGACGTCTGAAATCCAGAGAGCAAAGCAAGCCTGTCTGTCGCCTAGCCAAAAAAAAAAAAAAAAAAAAAAAAAAAAGTCCCACAGCATCACATCCCCTTGTCCCTTTTCCCTCAAGTAAGAAGCGTTCTGTTCAACCTCCCAAGGGTCGTGTTCCTCGTTTCGCATCCGTAATTATAGCATATATAAAGTGCTCGCTGAGGTTCGGTTCCAATGAACCAGTCGTGTTGACTACGACTCTTGCTCCGTATCACTGCCTTCTTCAGTGTCTTCCCCCTCGTCATCGTCATCGTCGCTGGTCTCGGGGCTGGGCAGCGCGCCGTATTTCTTTCTATACCGTTCCAGTTCCTTGTTCTGGGCCATGAACTGGTCCAGAATCGCAGACATTGGGCCCCGGAGATCTTCGAGTTCCTTAATAGCGCCGCCGCCAATAGCAAGGTGACGCATCGCCAGTGTCGAGATGCAGGTCTAAGGAAAGTCAGTATAAGTACGGTCGACCAGGAACAATCACAAACGTACCTCTATCCTGCTCACTTGGTGTTCCAGGAAGTTTAGCAGGAATCGATCCGTGACCTCGCCTCCACGTTNNNGCCGCCACCGCCTCCTTCGTCCTTTCTCTCATGCTGCTGGTGGAACTCGATACGGCCAGCCAAAGCATGAGGATAAAGAGAGTAGACAACTTCAGGGTTTTCCAGGCCCTTCAACTTCTTTTCGCCCATCTCCTTGACTTCAAAGCCCTGGGATGTGAGAGATCGCAGATCCTTCCGGATGGCGCTAGCATATGTCTCATCGTCAAAGGCATCTTCAGAGCCAGAAGCGTTACCTCGATCTGTATCTTGATAATTCTCCAGGCATCGCTGTATCTCCGAGATGAAATCCGTCGAGACCGTGATCTGTCCACCATCTGCCACAGCAGAAATTCGGGCCGCCTTGTTCACCATGGGTCCGAAGTAGTCCATACGTCGCGTGACAGGATCAGTCTCGCTCACACAGTCTCCGAAGTGTATGCCCATTCGCACAGACAGTCCCTTGAAGATAAGACTATTATCTTTGTCGAAGACAGGCTGGCAAGACACCGAGTTCAGGACTTCTGCCGGCCAGCTCACGTCCAGAAGCTGCATCTGAACGGCAAACGTCCAGAGGAGAGCGGATGTGGCTGTTGGGAACGACACCATGAACGCATCGCCTTCAGTTTTGACTTCGTAGCCACCAATTCGTCTCAGCTGTCGACGCATGACTTCGTTGTGAAGCTTGATGGCTGATCTCATGGCACTGGGATACATCTCCCAGAGGTTTGTCGAGTTCTTGATATCGGTGAAGACGATCGAAACGTTCCCCGTAGGAGCCGGGATCTCCGCCTCGAGTCGGTTGAGCGATGAGTCAAGAACATCTCCCTTGGTTCTGCGGCCCCTTCTGGTATTAAGGACCTGCGCATCGTCGGGGATGCCAGACGGATAAAGCGACATACTAGCACCGCGATGGAGTCTGGATCGCTCGACTCGTCGTTTGAGGTCAGCGACACTGATCATCATGACCATGAGCTTGCCTGAGGCGCCATATGCGATAGCCAGGTCGCGAAGCTTCTGAGCCGCCCGCATAAGATCTTGGCGTTCGGCCCTTGCAATATCTGTCACCAGACCTGGCGACAAGAACTCCCAGAGCTCCCTAGTCGCGATCAATATGATGTCGTCCTGCTCCCTGATAGTCATATTGCTAACGTAAGGCGCCGCTTGTACGGCCGGCATCAGGTCGACATAGCCAAACGCGCGTGAAACCTGTAGAAGATCGTTCAGCCTTCCATTGCGAGAGACCCAACCGCCAGCCTCGCGGATGCGCGATCGTTCGTTAGGCTCGGCAGGATCGTGCTTGCGAGTCAGCATCTTATGAGTGCCGTCGGTTTGGATCACCATCGCCTGGGCGTCGCCCACGTTGGCGACGTAGAGTTCCGTGCTCTGAAGGTAAACCACGGTTGCGACTCCACCTGAGTTGAGGTCTTCTTTTGTAAGTATCACAGGCTGCCCAGACCCCCTATGCGTCTTCAGCGGCCGCTCTTCAGAGTGTTGAATAGCGATTGTGGCCAAGTCCTTGTTGAGTGCTAAAAATGCACGCCGCAGTGCATCGACTGGTGTTTCGTTTGCGCGAGTCTTGAGTGCCTTCAGCTCGAGAGCGAAGATGTGACCAAAGTTCTCGTGAAGATACTTGGCGATTTTGGATCCGCCACTAGATAATGCTTGCCCGTCAAATAAACCTAGAAGCATCTCAGTTTCCGAGGAATTGAATCTTGGAACGACGAGATCAACGGTTGATAAATGTTCGTGTTTACCCAGGGTATCGGCCATGCCGTAAGGGAGGTGGCCGGCCAGCGAGCCCGACGTTCGGACACGCCTATCTTCGCTTTGATCGGGGATACTTGGCTGGGTAAGTGTAACATCCATCAAACCGAGGATGCGCAGATTGAGCAGACGGCTGAAGTCTGTGTACTCCTCACGATTGACAGCCCCAGGTCCGAGTGGACCTGTGGCCGTCTGTTTAATCTCCAAGCGTTTGTTACCAGACAGGTTCAGATATCTCAGATTGGGGTTGAGATTCCAATTCCAATCATAGGGCACGTTGGAGATGTTATATTTCAGGTAATTACTGCCGCAATCGAGAACAGCGAGGTTCTTGGCCCGTGAGATATCGGCTGGCAGGTTTGTAAACCTGTTGCCGTTGATGTACAGAGCCTGTAGTAAACTAGACTCCTCCAAGTCATCGGCAGGTAATGTCGTGAGAGCATTTCCGGACAGATAGAGCTCGACAAGCTGAGGCCAGCTTTTGATTGATCTTTGGGGCATGTCACTGATCTCATCATTGTAAGATAAGTTGAGTACTCGGAGCTCAGAGAGCAGTGTGATCTCGTCAAAGACGTCATCGTCAAGGCGATTGTCGGCCAAGAGAAGGTTTCGTAAAGATCCAGCAAAAGTGTTAGTGAGCCTCGATGATATCCCAGAATCCTTCCTTGGGTTGACTGATTGCGTCGCAGCCGACGGTGTAGCAGATCTCGATACAACTGAAGTCTTTCGACCGCCTTTCCCGTAAACAGATACCACCGAGCTCTTGCGATCGCCAGCCAGGAGGGGAGACGGGCCGACACTAAGCAGCGTGCTCGAGTTTTGGCTCGGCCTTCGGTCGTCCGAAAGTTCCTCGGAGCTCGGCGTGGCCGACAAAGTCCCGAGAGGAGCAGCTCGTCCATTTACAGGAGGGGGCGCTTGCTGTGATTCTTCTCCCGGTATCCGCGGCGCTCTGGAGGCTGGCTTGGGGAAGTGTTCCAAAACGTTTGAAGATGCATTGAACGTCTCCAATCGGTTCGCCCACCACAACTCCATTGGCAGCTTGGAGATATTGTTTCCCCGAACATCAAGCACCCTTAACTCAGTAAGGCAGCCTATTTGTGGTGGTAGCTGTCCCACTGAGTTGTTGGCAATACTGAAGTGCTCAAGCCTGCTCAAGGTGCCGATTTCCTGAGGCAGCGAGACAAAGTAGTTCTTGTCCAGGATCAGGTGCTCGAGATTGATCATGTTTGCGAACGACGAGTCGATGCTGGCCAGTTGAGCGTTCGAGAGGTTCAGAATCTTGAGGGTGGGCACGGGGGCCACGATCTCGAATTTGTTAAGGGGGTTCGAGTTCAGTTTTAGCTGGCGAATGGACTCAAACTGTCCCACAAAGGCAGAGACGCAGTTGTGATCGGCGGACAAGATCTCCAGTTTCGGGAGCTCTGAGATGATATCGATACTCGAGATGCCATTGTATTTGATGTCAAGTTCGCGCAAACTGATGAGCTGCCCAAATGACGCTGGCACAGCGTGCGTTAGCCTGTTGTTGGTGATGAGCAGCTTCTCCAGGTTCTTAAGGGCGCCAATCTCGTGAGGAATAGTGGCAATGGCATTGAAACTCAGATCGAGGTCAACAAGGCTGGGTAAACCGCATAGGAAGGTCGGGAACTTGTCGAGGAAGTTGGAGGAAATGTTGAGAGAACGGAGTGATTGATATGCTCCGAAATAAGATGGCAGGTGCTTGAGTCGGTTGTTGGCCAGGTTCATCTTCAACATCCCTGTGAGAGCGTTAAGTTCAGCATGCTCCAACTGCTCAAGCCGGTTGTTGGCAACGTCCAGGAATGTCAACTTGTTTGCTCTGCTCAGACTCGGTGGAAGTTTCCTGGCTTCATTATTGTTGAACTTGATATCTCGAAGGTGTTTGCAAGACTGTATAAAGTCCCGAGGAACGTCAAGCGACAAGTTCCGCGAGAGGTTAAGAGAAATGATCTCCATGGCCTTGGAGTATAGGGATATGGGTATAGTGACGAGGTTGCGACCAGAGAGATCTACGTAATTGAGCTTTTGAGCTCGAGCCAGGCCCATGTCGGTAGTTTTGGCGTGGAAATCGCTTTCCCTTGCAGACAAGAACATGAAGCGGCAGAGGTAACTGTTGTCTTCTCGGCCAAGATCCTCTATCTTGTCCTTTTCCTCGTAACCAACTTGCTGTAAGAGGCGCTTTTGCATAAGCAGGGGTCGCTCGGGTGGTGTCAATACTCGGATCAGATCATGCTTCTTCATGATAATGTGGTAGTTTTCTAAGCCGTCAACCACATAAGTCTTCTTAATGACTTGTGAAATAACGTCCGTAACGCTCGAGTCCAGGGACATGGAATGGGTGGAGAATGTTCCATCTGAGCGAAAGATGCGAATACAGTAGGGCGAGGATTTTTCCTCTGGCCGGGGGGGACTACCAATTTCATCAATATCGGGCCCATGATATGAGTTGTCTTCTGTGTTGCGCCGCACTGCCCAACTGTCCGGTGCATCCCATCGGCCCTTGGGCATTGTCGAGACAATAGAGTCGGTGCGCTCAGGTTCAACATTGTTGACGAAGCTGGTGTCCATAGGTGTAAGTGGTGGAGGTTTTGTTAGGATACCCTCCATGTCATTGAGATTAGTGTCGAGGTGGTAAATGTTATTGGGATCGTTACGATCGGTTGGACCAATCGAGTCGTCGACATAATCTTGAGGTCGGTGAGATCGTCCCTTCTTAGCAAAAGGGAACTTGTTGTTGAAAGTCGCTCCACGTTGTCCGGTGGCTGGCCGTGCATCAGGAACATCACTGGCATCGCCAGGTCCGAAGGTCCCTGAAAGTGGTAATGCGGATGTCGATGCCTCGCTAGGGCGATGAAAGTCGGGCTTGGATGTCTTTGGCTGCAAAGACCTCGTCGATTGAGGAAGATCACGAAGCCGGGCAATATCGTCCTTTTCTTTGTGATGTCTTCTCAAGCGTCCGAAAATTCCGCGCTTGCCGTGGTGGTGACCCGGTGAAGTTTGACCATCTACCTGTCCAGATCTTGAGCCCCAGGTCATTCCTGCACTCCTAGTACTGGGTGTTGGGCTCTGCCCTCTGGATTTCGTCGAGTACAGGCCGGTGGTGCTGCTACCCCCGCGATCGCGGGGATTACCAATTGCTGTATCGTCTCTGCTCATTGTCGGCCTTAGCGTCCGGGGGTCATCATTGCTCTTGTGATGTCGGTGGTGGCCAGGTAAATGAACGATAGAATGACCCGACCTCGAAGACGAGGATGTCTTGGGAGGGATTTGTGAGGAGCCGTCGGTTACGTATCGCTCTCGATCGGGACCGGTCATGATGTCTCGTACAGGAGCTTCGCCATATCGCGCAATGTCCTACAGGGGCGAGGTTAGCTAACCAGCTGTCGCTGGCGAGAAGGTATTCAATAACACATGGCAGCTGAATCAGGCATCAAAAAACAAATCAAGGGAGAAATTGGGAGAGGAATGCATAGATCGTGGACGAGATCAGCGGGGCATTGTGCAGTTAGGACAATGGAATAAACGGATGCGGGCTATTGACGTACGCTGTTATCTTGATACAAAAAGGGCACCACTTCTGGTGCTGGGACGGGTGTTCTCGGTCTCGAAGATGATGGCGACGCATCGCGGGTGTGATCCGTGGCATTGGAATAGTTGCGATCCCTATGTGTGGGGCGGCTGTGACTATAAGAGCGTCCGCGCTGGTCCTTGCCCGCGAGCGAAGTGGGTAGGCTACCCTCCGAGCTATCGCGTCCAGGGAACTCCTCGCCAAAGAAGCCCTGGAGTTTGCGGAAACCACCACGGGTTATACTGGTTTTTGAGCCTTGGCTGCTCGCGGTGAGTATACTGGCGGCGGATGGGCGCCTGCCATCGAAATATGATGCCTCGGGAGCATCATGCTGGGAAGGATGCGAAGGATGCGGGTGCTGATACTGTTGCTGTTGTTGATGATGATGATGCTGCTGCTGGCGGTTATTGGGGTTATGGCCCGGGGAGAGCTGGGAGGCGAGGGATAGGTTGTCGCTCGAGTCGTTGAAGAAGCTGGTCGGCATGTTGGAAGAGTGCGTAGGGGAACCAGTCTGGTTCATCCAGGGTGCTATTTGAGGGCTCGCGCCGCCGGTGGGGGGGATTTGTTGAATCTGAGGTACTCGGGAAGTCTCGAGAACGGCGAGCTCACGTCGGTAATTGGCGAGGTCGCTCATGCGACGGTCTTTGGATTGGGCATTGGCACCGCCGCGGGAGGCGAAGTTGGTGGCAGTTGGTGAGACCTGAGGCTCATCCTTGAAGGAAGACCTGTGAGATGCGGGAAACCGTTTAGCTTGAAGACGGGAGGCGAGACGAACGGCGACGAAGCGGGAGATGGCAGCTGGAGATCGGGCTCGGGAGACGGGAGACGGCATGCTATGGATTACAAAGACTCACTCACCACTGGTTGTTCAATGAAGCATTGCCATCGGCGCTGAGGCGAACAGGAAAAGGTCGTCGGCGAGGCGTCGAGGAAGTAGAAATGACAGCAGCAGGGGAAGCTGTCGCAGAGGGAGCGGCGGCAGTGGAGGATGGAGTTGGCGTTAGAGCATTAGGTACCGGATTGGGAGTAGGCGAGTGAGTGGGAATGGGAGTGGAGATATCAGAAGCGGAAGCGGGAGCGGGAGTGGTGGAGGTATTGGTATTGATATTGGTATCCGACTGCGACGAGGGATTCACGGTGACGGCAGAGTAGACGCTGCCGGTGCCGATGCCAGTACCTGGGCTGTTGCTGGAGCTCGCGGCAGAGCTGATGCGATTGTCGAGCTCATTCCTGGTCATTGTCGCCGGGGCGTGGATGGCGTTGATGGCAGGGCCCTAGGCCATAGGGTCCGGATGAGGACAGGACAGGCACGGGGCAGCTGGGCGAGCATACACGGTACACGGTACGGTACGGTGGAGAGAGTGCGAGCGAGAATGGAGCCCAGTCAGTCTGGTCGGTGCAAATCGCGAGCGGCGGGGGTGATGGGCGTCCAAGCTTAGTAGGTACAACGATGCGTGCTGTAGGTTGTAAGGTATGTAAGTAGGTAAGATATAGAGGTAACGATAGCCTAGGTGGGTAGGTAGGTAGGTATGGAATATACCGAGTACGTAGGTCTCCTGCGTTCACGTCATGTCATGAGGAGGCTGAGTCTCTGGCGATATCCGGACAGGAAGAGCTGGAGGTTTAGAGGTGAGGTCCGAAACGGAGTCGGTCAGCAGGCGGGATAGGTGGCACTGTAGAGCTTCTGAGCTGTAGGCGGCTGCGATACAGCATTAGGGCAAATGCAAATGGCGAGAATGCAGCCAGCGCTCGCCCAAGATGGAATTAATTGTCGACGATGCTGGCTGCTTTGGTCATTGGCGCTGAGACCGGGGGAGGCGACCGGGGGGTGCTTTGATGGGTCGGTAAAAGAGGCTGGTTGGCTGCTGGGATCCATGCCCCAGGCCCTTAACTCAGTAGAGCAAGCGTGCCGACAAAGATACTGGCTTGTTACACCCGATCCAAGATTCAGGTGTACCTGAGCGGGCGGGGGGAGGGGGATATCAATCCCCGTCTGGCCTGGCAGCTGGAGCCATGTTGTTTTGGTGTTGTAGATGAGGATTATCAGAGATTGCATTATGTAGGTGGTCTTCTGAGCTTATTAATTGCCTTTACAGGCAAATGTTTATGCGCTTCAAACGTTTACCTGAGGCATGCATACAGATAAATCATGTTGTACCTCCAGTTTGTTGACTTAATTGCTTGCAGCAAAGAACAACTCAACAGGACGAGATCCAGCTTGCAGGTACTCTAAAGCATGTACTCCCAAGTAGCGACATTTGCATCCATCTACTTGGTACTAAGGATGAGACACGGAAATGGCATCGCACGCACGGGTCTAAATCATAGCTATTGGTTTCCAGACTGAACCTGCTTTGATCATTTCATTGCCAGCAGCGAATGCCGGTCTATATCTGCGCCAAATACAGAGAGGATATCAATAGAGTTCAAGGCAATTATCAAGTGCTGATCGAGGAGATTACAAGCCTTGGGACCTCGGTCACTCTCACCTTGTACTCTAGTACTATCTACCATGGTTGACAACTAACAGAGTATACATGCTGCTGAACAAAGACGCAAACTTATCTGTATCGAATAATCTAAACCCTCAGCCGAGTGAAAGGGGACTTGCCAATCATGTGATTGCTTGTCCCGCCGGATTGGTTCTTCGTTTTGGGCAATCCCTTTGTTAGCAATGCCTCGGCGATGAGAGTTGAGCAGGGGTTGCGTGTAATAGTCATGCCGGTTTTCGTATCCCGCAAATCACCGGTTGCCTAGTTCTTTGTTTGACTTTTCAGACCCTCTCACGTGTGTTACAGAGGTTTGTTGGTGGTTCGGTTGCAACGTTGAGTTCTGTGCAACGGTGAGTGAGGGTCATATCTCATTCTCACGCAAGTTGGGTTGGTTGACATGGCCTCGAAGGTAAGGAAGGTTTCACAAGCTGACAGGGCATCGTTGCCATAGGAATTGTTTACTGACACTGTATAGCATCATGCATGCTCTGAGCTGTAATCATATTGTTGATCGACGAGAGGGAGGGACTGGATGGAATGCAATCGGGCAAGCTTTGACTCTTTGAAATCAAGGTACGGCTGAGGATAGCTCGACTAGATGCCCTGTGGCTAAGACAAAATTCGTCATTTCTAGTGAAACCAGCCTATTGGTCTGCAATAGGTAGTTCTGATTTAGATCCAGCAACTCTTCTCTCTATCCCTTTAGCCTTTGTCTACATAGTATACATGGAGATGCAGATACTACAGCAGGGTATAAAGTTAGGTGCCATCGGTAGTAGTAGTGTGCATATGAATGATCTGTGCGTTGCTTTCTCCTGCGGGTCAACGGCAGATGATGATCGTGATAACACTATCAACTTGACTTTTCTGTATCCGTACATTGGTCCCCGTCGTCGATACATGATTTGCACGGATCCCGCTGCGGCATGCAATTTAAGCCTTGGGCCCTGCATTTGCTCAACTTTTTGTCAACGGCACATCAAGTTTAGGCGATGCAACCCGTAACGTAAAGAAACAATGGACGGCAGTGGGGGGTTCAAAGTCAAGGTTCAGAGGCAAAGTGGAAAACACGTCTTTGAGAGTTTCATTCCCACCCAGCATGTGCAAACGTTGTACTAACGTTAGGTCCAGGACAATGACCTGCCTTGGCTTTAAGTTATTGTCGTGAAACTGCAAAATATAACCATTGTGTTACGCTACATACATGTCATTTCAGCCTGCACGACCCAGGTGACTTCATACAAAGACAACTTCATGCTTGTGAAATACGACATTACCATCCAGCCAGGACTTGTATATAAAAATCGTGACTCGATCAAGCCCCTCGTTCCGCGGATGGTGATATATGTCTCATGGAAGAGGTAGCGAGAAATTTACCCTGTAGAGAGAGGGGCCATCGATCCGCAGCATCTCTCCGGGAATTACTCCGTACTGCGTATTATATAGAACATGAATACCTCTCATACTCGTAGTGTATCAATGTAAACTGCTTTCGCAAGGGAAAACCCCGAGTAAGACGCTGTATAACGAGCCCTCTACAGCAGAAACGTCGCCAAACTCCCCACAGTTCGGCATAGAACTGTTGCAGTAGGAGCCTCATCATTGAATTCACCCCTGATCGACCATCTCAACGCCCTGCGTCTGCCTCAATATTGCACTGGGTTCCCTGGTTCTCTTCGGGTACTCGTGAGGCGCACGGTGTCGCTGACGAAAGTGCATTCATTAATTGGTTCATCGTGAGTGCATGTCTGATCACGAGCGGCCGTTCTCACGTGAAGAGATGGGTATATAACTAACTCCCTGCAGACCGACGACTACACGCATCATTCAGAATCAACACCAACAAACTGCCAGAAATCATGGGCAGCACAGATCAGAGCCTCAGGGCGTGGTGGAAAGAGAGCTCGGTATACCAAGTATACCCTGCATCTTTCCAAGATTCAACGGGTACGGGTGTTGGTGACCTGAAGGGCATTGTCTCCCGTGTTGATTATCTGAAGAATCTTGGTGTCGACATTGTATGGCTATCACCAATCTTCAAGAGCCCCCAGGTTGATATGGTCTGTAGCCTCCTTGTAGTGAAAACAACAGCAGCACGATTGTACTGACGATGGGGTTAGGGGTATGATATCAGCGACTACTACACCATCGACCCTCCATATGGCGATGTATCTGACGTTGATGTCCTCAAGGACAAGCTTCACGAGCGAGGCATGAAACTCGTCCTCGATCTAGTAATGAACCACACAAGTGACCAGCACGAATGGTTCAAGGAATCTCGCAAGTACAAGGACAACCCCTACCGTGACTGGTACATCTGGAAGCCCGCAAAGTACGATGAAGCTGGCAACAGGCATCCCCCCAACAACTGGGATGCTCATTTCCAAGGTAGGCATCCTCTTTCTCGTGCGTCTAGTCATTGAGGCTCAATCTCCCTATAGGAAGTGCCTGGCAGTATGATGAAACCACAGACGAATACTACCTCTGTCTCTTCTGCCCGCAACAGCCGGATCTCAACTGGGAGAACCCTGCCGTTCGAAAAATGGTTCACCAGGTCATGCGTTTTTGGCTCGATCGCGGTGTTGATGGTTTCCGCATGGACGTCATCAACTTTGTCAGCAAGGACCAAGCTTTCCCCGACTCAGACCTAACTGTGCTTCGCGGCCACGAGTACTACGCCTGCGGTCCCAGGTGCCACGAATTTCTCAAGGAGATTGGTACTATTCTCCAAGAGTATGATGCCTTCAGTGTCGGTGAGATGCCTTGCGTTCACGACGAGCAGGAGTTGATCAAGGCTGTCCGCGGTGACCGCGGGGAGTTGAGCATGATTTTCCACTTTGAGCTGTAAGTCAATGTCTTCGCCCGGATATATATTCACAACCAGCTGAGTATGGAACAGAATGGATCTCGATCATGGAGTTGGAGGCAAGTTCACGCCCAGGACCTGGGACCTCTCTGAGCTCAAGGCCACTACTCTCAAGTGGCAGAAGTTCATGTATGACAACCAAGGCTGGAACGCCCTGTACCTGGAAAACCACGATCAACCACGAGCAGTCAGCCGTTTCGTCCACGACGACCCCGAGCATCGCGTCGACAGCGCAAAGCTGATCGCCATCTTCCTCGGCTTCCAGTCTGGCACGCCGTTTATCTACCAAGGCCAGGAGATCGGCATGACCAACGTGCCCAAGGACTGGGATCTGGAAGAGTACAAGGACCTTGATTGCCTTCGCCACTGGGAGTAAGTCAAGGAGTCCTTGGTAACAAGCATCGATGCTGATAGCCCCTACAGTACCCACCAGAACGACGATACTACAGTTCTTGAATCTTACAAGGTCGAGTATCAGAAGAAATCCCGTGACAACGCTCGCACTCCTATGCAGTGGGACGCAAGCCCCAACGCGGGCTTCACCACCGCCGATGCCAAGCCCTGGATGCGTGTCAACGACAACTACAAGGAAATCAACGCCGCCTCACAGACCTCAGACCCAACCTCTGTATATGGGTACTATAGCCAAGTGCTCCGGAAGCGCAAGGAGCACGTCGACGTCTTTGTCTACGGAAACTTCCAGCTCGTAGACGATTCCAACGAAAAGATCTTTGCCTACACACGACGGGCCGATAATGGGGATACAGCTCTTGTTGTGTGCAACTTTACCACTGATACAGTCGCATGGACTTTGCCCGGAAAGGCCCGAGAGGTTTTGGTCAGTCCTAAGGGGAGAACATTGCAAGACCTGAACGGCGATGAGATCAAGCTGGCGCCTTGTGAGGCTTTTGCAGTCCTTCTCAAGTAGATGTGAGCTAAGGGGTATATTGATGCAACCTAGTTCCAAACATAGAGAAAGGGTAGCGTCGGAATTATATAACCATTGATAGTATAAGCACATTGAATCATCTCAGAGCCATCCTATATCTGTGCGCGTGCAGCATGTAAAACAAAACCAAGAAGCCCAAACTGCACTCCACACATGCCTTCATCCACGCTTATTGTTCTCTCTCACACACAAAGTCCTGTCATACCTCGTCATGTATCATCTCGCCGAGGGACTTGCTCTCCTCCATGATCTCCCTGGCTTCAGCAGCAGACACCATCATATCATCCATTATGAGTTGCACAGCAAGTTCAGCAACCAACACAGACTGAATGAAAGCCGCCGAACCGCGTCCGGCAATGACACGGTCTTTTGTAGCCTTCTCCTTCAATAACTCGCCAAACTTCTCCACAAGGTAGTCACACATGAGTTTGCAGCCCCGCGGGCCGTAGTATCCTGGATTCAAGTTGCCCTCCTTCTTGAGCGACCTGACTTGACCAGTCTCGACTTGTTCTGCAAGAATATCGCGAAAGTACGACTGCTTGCCGTCAATAATATTTGACAGATACTCTCGGTGGCCGTCAAGTCGTTCCTCTAGGCGGTCCCAGTCAATATAGGGGTAATTTCTTTCACGCCATGTTTCCATAGCCGTCTCCTTCTTGTGCCGGGCACAGAATCTTGTCTGCATTTGCACGTTTAGCCTCTTGCCCTTGGAATAATCGTTGAGCGTCTGTTCCGAAACAACATCTCCGCACCAAGGGCACTTTGTCATTCGGTCCTCGGGACTCTCATTGTCTTCCAGAGGCACTTCATCGATCGATTCTGTATCGCTGAGCTGATCCAGATCCGACAATATTGGCGAAGACAAGCTACTTGTATTGCCTGCATTGTCGACATCTATATCCAGGGGCGCAATGAACTTCGCTCGCGGCTCTTCCGCTGCCTGTTCCTCCTCGGCCTTCTTTTTCGCTTCTTCTTCCTTTTTTCTTTTTCGCTTCTCAATATGTTCAGTTTTCCATATATTCTTTCGTTGTTGTGATGACGATGCTCTCTGGCTCAGATCATCGTTCTGCGAAAGCGCTGTGATCTGTGGCTTCTTCTCTTTCGTTGGAGAGGGAGAAAGTTCACTGTTTGGTACGGTGCGCATTGACCTGCGTGGTTTTTCAGAAGTGACGAACTCATCGTCTGGAGCATTTATTATTTTGCGCCTTATTGGTTTTGCCGGGCTGCTGCTGTTCAAGGACTCTTGTGAGATACCCCTGAACTTGACTCCATCCGACTTTTCGGGGCTGTCCAACAAGTCGTCTTTTACTTTACGGAGGGCAGCTTTACGACTTGAATCACCCGCATTACCTATGAGCATATTAGCACGAGTATAACAGTGACTACTGACCTTACACACCTTGCTTTGTTTGCGAATCTTGTGAACCACGGGACTTTTGAGACCCTCGAGAGCCCTGCGAACCCCCATACTTGGACCCGTATGTCGCATTGGCTTTTCTTGTCTTGGTGAACCCGTTATTGTCTGTGAATTGGCTTGCTGTGCCGCCCCTGGGCTTAGCATCAAGTTTCCTTCGCTTGGCGCTTGTCGAAGATGCCTCTCCTGTATCCTCGGCCGCTGATTCTTTGCTCCTCTGCTGGCGTTTGCTCTGCGTAGCGCTCCTCCGAGCCTTCTCAGTGCTTGAGCTATCAAAAATTGTGCGCTTGATAGCAGCACGGTTCGATGTGTCTGGCTCCGAATCATCAGACTTTTGTAGTTGAGACTGACGACTAGAACCACCCAACTTTAGAGTCAAATCTCCGGCTGGTGGCATGTCCCCCTCGTCCTCGGATGATAATGGTGCGGCATGGATATCGTCAACTGGCTGGCTGAGCTTCCTCTTGACAGCATCGTCTCCATTGTTCTTAAACTTGTGCAGCGGCTCTGGCTTTGATAACCTGCTCAATCCCAATATCCTGCCCATGGCGATGTCCTGTTTTCGCTTTGAGTATCTTGATGAGAACTAGAAGGAGGAATCCAGGCGAAATGCGGCGCTGACAGCTGGTCAAGTTAGAGTTGTTTCCATGAAGAGAAAACAAGCAGAATCTTATGAAGTATCCATGAGATGTAGCAAGAGCAAATAAAGAGAGAAAAGGCGGGTGAATCAAGGTTTGATATCGCAGCCACTTGAACAAAACACTCATTCACGTTCTGTTGTTTGTTCTTTCTCTCACAGGCACGGGCTTCCCTTCACCCAAGTCGGAATCCCGGGTCCACACTAGCCGCGAGATAAACGCGCTCCTGCCCGCCGCCCGCCAATTTCCACTTGACTCCGTCCTCAGCACTGCCAGGGACCTGAGCATTAGTGGGCGGGGCGCTGCAAGCACGCTAATGGTCAGTGCTCCAGGGCCTCCGTTCCATTGCTGAAAGGGGCCTGGGATTGGATGGGTTTGCACCTCAACTTTCGGGGTGTTTGTTGTCTGAATCAAAGCTCCAGTAACCACACGCTACCTCAACCTCAACGTCACAACGAGGTCCATAGTTGGTTATTGAGACCATATGTTAGAGACAGTCTACCGTCTGCTCTAAACAATCACTGTCTCAGCACCTTCCATAGCCGAAATGGCTCTCAACCGGAAGTACGCTGCTCTTCCTGATCTGGTGAGCCCCTACGGCTTCGACCAATTGTTGGTTATGCTAACCATCTTCTAGGACTCCGCTCCTGATATTTACGAAACCCCCGAGCTCACAGACGACAACTCTACAATCCCCGTAAGCTTTCTGTATTTAGAATGCGCCGGAATTCTACTTACACACGCTGTAGACGACCGCTGCTCGAACCCACTCGGACGATGAGTTCTACGATGTGGAGGACGATACGCCTGGCATCTCACGATCGCGTCTGCGAATAAACGAGGCTCGCTCCCGATTTCTTCCTACAAATGTCGACGCGAATGGGGTGGACTTTTCAGACCGAGTTGACGGAAAACGCAAGTCCTACAAAGCCTCCAGCCGAAGGCAACGTATACTACAAGATGGCACTGAAGAGCTTGGTGATCTTTCTGACGATGACGACGACGAGAGTTTGGAACGACGGATTGCTCGCCTGAAGCGTGAGGTCGAGGAGGCCAAGACCGAATATGCGAAGCGAAAGGCCGAATCTCAGGCGCAGGCAGACGATAATGAAGCCACCAGCGACGACAGATTGACTTCACTCAGTCAAGTGCTGGACGAGATATCCAAACCTACAGGTCGTCGGGCTCCAAACCGTTTTCCGAAGACAGCAGCATCTCCAGACCAGGAAGAAAAGGTTGAGGAAGCAGTCGGGGAAGATGCAACTTACACTGTCACATACGCGCCGACATACGAGCAAAGTCACGCTCTAGCCAAAGCAACTGACTTTGACCGTCGACTGTTGATGCTGGAGAAAGGATTGGGAATCAACAGTTCATTATTGTCAGAAGCTGACGCAAACGGCCTTCCTCGTGCGATTTTGCCGACTCTGGATTCTATGAACAAGCAAATCTCTACTTTATCCGAGGCTTCTACCGCCAATCTGGACGCAATCAGTCGACGAGTACGAACGCTGGCCCAGGAACAAGACAAGCTCAATGACTCCCGGGAGAAAGCTAAGTCTCTAAGAGAAGAGCTTGGTCGAAACGCCCCTACAGCTCCAACTGAGGACTCGGAGCAAGAAGCCAAGATCAACGCCCTCTACGGAATCCTCCCGACTATCGAAAATCTCACGCCCATATTGCCACCGCTCCTAGACCGATTACGATCCTTGAGAGCAATTCATGCAGATGCTGCAACCGCGAGTGACACACTCACTCGCATCGAGAAGCAGCAAGAAGAGATGGCTGCAGAGTTAAAGCAGTGGAACGAAGGGCTCGAGAAGATTGAGGCTGCAGTAAAGGAAGGAAATGTTTCTATCGAGAAGAATAAGCAGGTTATGGAGGAATGGGTCAAGGACCTTGAAGAACGGATGGAGGATCTATGAATAATGATGCGTTGGTCAGATACCCTACAAATAATCAAGTCATTCTGTGTGATTAGGCCATACGATAGAACTTGAAGAATCTTGATTTATCACTCTACCATGGTCTCTTATTCTTTATGATTGATAGAAACTTGAACTTGAATCTCGGCCCGGTATGATAGACCACGAATGGAGATTACTGCGCCACAGTGGCTGGTCATTGTCAAGCTTCTGCATCAACATTATTCCGATCTTCCGGCCACCCAAAGCGGTAGGTGCTCTTCGGCTGCTGGTGGGGTAAGTGAGGGCTTGGGCACACGAAAACCCTGACAAACAATCTCACCAAAAAAAGTTGTCCCAATTAAGCGTCAATCTACAGCTCAGTCCGCGACCACCGCCCATCCACCAATTCCCCTACAGTACGGCGTCACTCCCGATCTTGCGCGTGAATCCCCTCAGCTCACCATTCTTCAGGCCGCAACAATGGATTCTTCCAAGCAACCCGTCAAGCTCGTCAAGGTTACCCGAGTTCTCGGCCGAACCGGTGCGTCCCAGTCCCCACGACCCCGAATTTTGATATCGATATCAAAAGATACACTGCATGGCGAAGGAATGAATTTCTGACAGAAGATGGAATAGGCTCTCGTGGTGGTGTCACCCAGGTCCGCGTCGAGTTCATGGACGACCAGACCCGATCGATCATCCGAAACGTCAAGGGCCCAGGTACGATATACAGCGAAAAACCCCCCTCCCTCCTGCGACAAGCGAGAGTCGAGATTAAGAAGAAAGAGAGTGCGAATACTGATGCGGTGACACAGTCCGTGAGGACGACATCCTCTGCCTCCTCGAGTCCGAGCGTGAGGCCCGACGACTACGATAAATGTGTGCGTTCTGGGGAGCAAAGGGGTTTTTGGAAGACGGTCAACGACGGATGGTCTTTGCATGCTAAGGCGGGCGCGCCTTGTATTGGGACATTGGCCTGGAGCTGCACATCACCCTGGCACTCCAGTTTCATTTGTTAGAGGAGTCACGGATCTGGCACTACGAAATCCAGAACAGTTCTTCTGCAGCATGGAATCCGACCTCGAAAAGTGAATTTCATCTTTTTTTTCCGCGCGGCTCTCTTTCACACGTCCCGATCGGCAACACCATGGTCTTTTATGAAACCAGCCCATGTGTTAGGATTATTTTAACGAGCTTGGCACATCAGTTGGCCTAGCGACAGGGAATTATGCCTTTGTTGAAATCCGTTGTTCTCCATACTAACCTCGCTTCCATCGTGATCTGATCACGTGCAATATTTCTGGCTTCAAATTTGGGTGGGGTGACCAGAGGAATTCTTCCTCCTTCAACATCCTCTCAAGATTCTTCGAAGCTCACACAACTCTATTGGTAAGTCACAACAACTTTTCTTCACCCATACTCCTTTGGAATGATGCTTTATAGCATGTATTACCTGAATACACATTGATGTACCTTTTTTATCACCAAGATCTCTGACCCAAAAACAAATTCACTCTTTCATTGTCAAACATTTGTTCCTGGCCAGTTGGCTAACATACAATCAGAACTTCCAGACCGCTTCTACCATGTCTTCGGTTCCCAAGCCTCCACCGGGTCATTTCAATGTCCTCTATTTTGCCAGCGCCGGCTCCTTCACGGGCAAAGACTATGAACCCTTGCCAGCCTCCATACCGCTCACCAAGCTTTTCCACATGCTCGAGTCCAAGTATCCTGGTATCAAGGCCAAGATTCTCGATTCCTGCCTCGTCACAGTCAACCTTGATTATGTAGACCCGCCTAGTGAAGAGGGTGCCGAGGACACCGTGATCCAGGAAGCAGACGAAGTGGCTATCATCCCTCCCGTCAGCTCCGGTTAAAGGATATCGTGTCAACAAATATCGCTCAATGTGTCCACGTGGAGACCCGACCATGTTATGAAAGCTCTGTAGCCGTGTGGGCGATTGCCTTGTAGAAGCCTCTCCTAGGGACCTCCATCTCCTGAGGTGGTAGGCCAACTTCCTGGCAGTAATGGCTCCCGCTCGCTATCTCCCCACAACAACGCTCTTCCCCAGCGATGATTCTGTAGGCGCCACCATCCAGGATTCTTCTTCTGATAACGCCAGGACCAGCGGATGGCTATCACAAGGAGGACGGCCAGCAACACAAAAACAAGCGTGGACACGATGGTGACAATGGCTGTGAGGCTCGTTATCGACGAAACCTGACATCCGAGTGGTCGTGTACGTAGTTCCCATCGTTCCGCCCAATGCGGGCAGACGTTCTCATCGTACGCTGGCGCGAGTGACGGGATCTTGTGAGTGTTGGGCACACACGACCATGTCTGCCATTATAATGAGTAAATGTGCTACTTGTTACACTTCGCATACAAGCAACGGGAGTCATACAAAGGGACACCAGCTGCACTGCGAAATTGCAAGACAGCCCTTGCATGTTTGGTGTGACCAACAGCGTAGGAAATGCTCATCATTGTGTTTCCCATATGAGGTGAAGTTGGCCCGGAAAGCCTGGATCTCACTGTCAGATAACCAAGATGAGTCCATTGTCCTTTAAATTTTGAGAAAGCAGGACCATATAATAAGAACCAGATTACCTCTATGATAAGGTTATATGCATGTTGTGTAGATTTCCATCCCACTTTGAGTGACAAGAGTTGAGCGGGGAAATCGATGCATACGTCAACCCCCAGCAGATGCACGCCATTCTGCATGATGATAAACCTACGACCCTATATAGGGGCATTAACGAGAGCCTTGGACCTTTTATAAATCTAGCATTGTCTGCCCTGTATTCAAGTATGATAGAATCGTCAAACTAAGAATACATAACTACTCGTTGCATAGCTCTATGAACTCGCCATAGTTTAACCCATGGCTCCCTCCCTGATCTGCCGAGCTCTCCTTACTCGCTGCTTCACCATTCTCATCTCCGATCGTCTTCTATCCACCTGCTTCCCCTTGGCTTCTCGACGCGGCTCATCACCCAGACTCTTAAACGGCATGAGGTCAGCTAGAAACCTCCGGATGTGCAAGCCAGTCTTCTCACGGATAAAGGCATCAATCTGTTCATTGCAAGCTGCTGAAGTGGCAACATGCAGGCCTCTCAGAACATCGCGATCCATAATCTCGACTTGGTCGTAATCCAAGTATGTAGCCCGAAGATTCCGTATAGATGATATTCTTTGTGGTACATTTGGTCGGGCAACTCTTCGACTCGAGAAGCCTTTCGAGCAAATGGTAGCATGTTGCGGTGTCAACTGATATTCATGGTGTTTCTTACTTCGCTCATGTGGTTTCCTAGCTATTTTCTTGCCATTGGAAACACTCTTAAGTGTAGACGTCGAGGTAATGGGCACTGTCGGTACACTGCAGCCATCGCGTACAGGTGCTGATAATCCTTCGAGCTTCGGAAGATCTGGCAATGGCTTCTCGGAGTTTTTCGTAAACTGCGACCGCTGAATGGCAAGCAGTTCGTCAGGTAAGCTTTGGTAGCGTCTCGGGCAAGGGTGAGCTAATATTCGTTGACTGAAATCCTTCGACGATCGAACTGGTCTAACGCTCGAGCTTTCATTTTGGGTAGAATCTGCCAAACGCGACTTTTTCGCTTGGTTGACATTTCCAGCGAGAGAGTGGTGATTGCCTGCGGGTGCACCAGTATCCTGTTTGGTTGTTCGCTTCGAAGCGCTTGAGCGGACGGTGGGTGTTCTGGCTCCAGAGAAGAAAGCTTGTCTTGGTTTTTTCCTCTTCTGCGTATTTCGAGCACTTTGAGGGACTGGTTTTACTACCCGTATTTCCGGATTCTTTTGTGGAAGTGGCTTTTGTTTATTCAGAGATACCATGTTCGGCCATTCTGGAAATGCGTGCATTTGTGTCTTGGGAACCCTGGATGTAGGCCCAGTCAGTATCTTATCGTTAGAAGCAGATTCTCCATACAGAGGCTTTGGTTTTGTTGAAATCTGAAGGCACTTCTAGTCTCTCCATTGACCTATGTCTGTAGGATGACAAGGGGAGCATCGAGACTGAGGTAGCTGAGCCACAGCAGCTAATTTTTGTCCTCGAGGTTGATCCTGATCAACCAAGGCATATCTCCACTCATCCATGTCTTTGACGAGAGGAAAGGGGATCTCCGTGCTCGAGCTTTGACACCCTGTATTCCCATCCATCTGGTTAAGAGGCGATAATTTAACAGCGACTCGTGATGCTTGGTCTGTCGTAGCTCGAACTTTATCAGGTGGGAGCGGACGAGAGAAGGACTTTGCCTGGTCCTTGGATGTAACAGCGAGCCCGGCAGCTTTGAATTCGGAACGAAAAGGAAGAAGTGCCGATACGGTATGAAGGCTTGCACCAGAGCGAGGCGGTGTTGGAGTCGAGATTGGCAGCTTCCCTTTGGCGCCTGACTGCTCGGCATATCGGTGAAGCTCCTGAGTAAAGCAATCTAATGCTTTCCTTTGACTTGGAGTTCTGGATTCGTTATCAAGACTGTCTGGCAATCGGGGCCTCGGCTGCTCCAGACCTTGCTGCATCAGTGTAGCTTGGTCTTTGATCGATAACACTTGTAATTGTTGTGCAATATTCCTCGATATAGCCTCCACAAGTTGATTATTGACGTTGTGGGTTTTCGCATCTGTAGCGTTGCCGTTAATCGCATTTGCTGTAGGGTTCCGGGTTGTGTGTGTGCGCGCTTCCGTGGTGACTCGATGAGCTGGATGGTTCCCAAAAACTGGAGGAGACAATCGTGCTGTAGAAGTTGGCGAGCCAGCCTCAGAGCCATATAAGGGACTAACGTTATTGCAACCCTTCTTCAAGGCTACGAGGTCAGGTGTGGAGAGGTATCCGGAACTCGGGGATATGTCTTGGATAGATGATGGACCACGACCAGAGCGAGTTCGGTGCTGGGGTTTGGTGTCAGAAGCTTTATAGACTGGCTTGAGATCATCGTCGGTATCGTCTCTGTTGATGGCTTGATATGATTCAACAGTGTGGCCAGTCGTATTTATAACGCTGTTAGAACTGCTGATGGGGAAATTTGTGTGTGATATTGGATAATTGGTTGATGAACTCGGTCGATGGGCACAGCGCTGGCTTCTTATGGTTTGATACCTCACACGTGAAGGTCGCCGTGAAATAAAGATGGCACGCCGGCGAGGTTTTGAGCTTTCACCAAGAGAGCGAGTTGCGTGGGCGTTGGGAAGGGAAGAAGAGCCATTAGAATCGAGGTTAGATGCTGATGTGGCCATTTTGCGGCGGACCAGCTATTCAGTTCCCGAGAAGATTGTCGCGATAATAGAAAGCCTTGATTATGTCGAAAGAATGGGGTCATGATACATTGGGTTGGTGATGAAGCTAGAGTACCTGTATAGAAGTTGTAGTTGATAAAGAGAGGAATGAGATGATTGCAATGCTGAGTAAGAGGTGGCCCTCGATGGCCTCCTCAGGGATTAATGGAAGGAACTATACAATGGGAAAGTCATATCATGATTTGGAATCATGATTTGGCCCTGAGAGGAAGGAGCTGATGGGTTGTCTATTTGATATCTTTTATGCCAGGAGATGAGTAGACTTCGAGTTGCCGTCGTCCCTTGCGTAGAAGAAATTCAATGGCGGCAAAATCGTGCTTATCGATGCTTAGATTACGAGCAAACTCGTTTCTGTAGCAGATGTAAGAGAGTGTTTTTGAACAGCTACTTGGTGAGGTTGAAGCAAACCTGGCAAAGCTCTCAAAGTGTGGACGAGAGACCTATTCAGCTTCATGTCAATCGTAACCTCATGGAAATGCTTCACAGTTGATCCGTACCTGTGGCTTCTTTCGGCTCTCTCTGAGACAATTACGGTAGAGAGCCAGAACCTCTTTCTGAAGTCCTGAGAGGCGGGCCATGATTGGAGCTTGTGTTTGAGAAAAGAAGTAGTTGATGTAGGTAATCAAGTTCAGGTTAGAGGTTTCTATGCATGGATTACCTCTATAGGTAACTATTGTGGAGCCTCGGCAATGTCAGTATGTACATCAAGTACACCAGCCAGCTATACCCTATATACAACTACCTCTTACGGAATCAGGTAGCTACTGTAACTAATAGGCGGTAGCATCAACTGAGTATAAATTTATATGCTGTTCAGTATGACAGTATAATCCCAATGCGGAACTAGAGCGGAATCATATCTACCTATTATGGCCCAGTAATAGGCGGATCCCACTGTAACTTGCGCTGTCAACACAGGCCCTGTAAACCTCAACCCTCCATCATCCAATCCTTTACAACTACAACACACTAATGCCCTGCTTTAGGCATTGCCTCACTTCTTCTGGGCTACAATCATCCCCTTCTAGGCCACGCGCACCCTCCAAGACGCGCTAAGAAAACAGAGCTGAAACTCCGCCTCCTCCCTAATGGTCCCTTGGCATCCTGTGCCACTTTGCCCGCTTCTGCGGGAGAGATCCAAAGGATGATGACCAGGCAAATGCGTGCGTGCCACGGCATGGGACATCCTATTGGTTCGATGTTCCCCAGGCCAGACTATCAAGGCATTCCAGGTCGTGATGGCATCCAAGAATAGCGCTTCCAGGGCTGACTCTGGCTCTCAAAGGATGCCTAGTCACTATCGTCCTATCCCTGCTGGGCAAAGCTGTCTAGCACTAGAGAGAGGCAGATCAACCTGAAGTTCCCATGCTCGCATCTCCTCTGATAACGACCAACCAACTGCTGGCTAACCAGTAGTCTCGCTATCTAAGGTGACCAACTGCAGGGCCAGGCACTCTTCAGCCGCTCGTCCTTTATATAGCTTTCTGTCGCATGGGCAACACCGTCAAGTTATCACAAGTCTTATCGATCCCTACTCACTACTCAGAAGCTCTGGTTCTGCACTCTTGGCCCATCTTTAACCTTGTTATTGCCTGGATAACAACGCACTATAACACGTTATCCATTTCAGCAATGACAGACATTGCTGGTCTGAGACACGACCAGCGTCTTATGCCTGGCACTTTTGGGCCTGAAGATTACGTTGACTTCTATGAAAACCCCTTCGAAATACTTGACGATATAGAATCTTCCTGGGAAAACCGAGAATCACGAGTTTCCTGGTCTATCAAGAACCTTCCAGAGCTTGATATTGTTGACTTTGACTGGCGCAAGTACAGTCCGCCTAACGCCTTAAGGAAAGCCCCCAACATCACGTCTCAGGTTTTGCTCGATATATTGTCATCCTCACTTGAGAATGTCAAAGCGAGAAATCTCGAACAGGATCGCAAAAAGAAAGAGACCGAAGAACAACGGCAGCTTGCAGAAAACGAGAAAGGGAAAAACAAGGAACCTTACCTGCCTATCATTATCCCTGTTAAGAACTGTGTCGAGAATGATAACAGAACGAATCAACCCTTAGTCAGTCCCCATTCAGGACTTGTCACGGAAACTGTTGGCACCGGTGTTATCACTAAAGCTGATGTGAAAGCCAACAAGAAGCGCATGTTTGCTCTCCGTCGTTTCTTCCAGCGCAGCCATGACCGGGGTGAAAGTAGTGCCATGGGCGCAGCCCTCGGAGCTTTACGAGAAGAAGCTAAAGTCGAACACAGCAAAGAAATACCCAACCATATAACCAAACCTACCCCTGTGGAGGAGGTGTAAGTCCAATACCTCTGTTTATCGCAGTAGCCCGCTAAGAGTTTCAGCGAATGCGTCTCCTGTCTAGACGATTTTCATCCCAAGGATGTTATCAAAGTGCCATGTCATAGTTACTGTCACGATTGTTTTATCCGTCTGGTCTCTACTGCATGCCAGAATGAGCAGCAGTGGCCACCCAAATGCTGTCTTAACGAAATTCCCTTCAAGACCATCCTGCGATTTATCCCTGCCAATCTCAAGAAGACATTCGAGGAACGCTCTAGGGAGTGGGAACTCCCAATCAGCGAGCGAGTTTACTGTAGTGCCCCAGATTGCAGTCTCTGGATCAAGCCCAAGCACATTGATCTTAGCAGGCGTCAGGGGGTCTGCGATCGTTCTCATCTAACATGTACCATATGCCGCGGACCAGCTCATACGGGCGAGGAATGTCCCCAAGACACTGACATGCACCTTACAAATCAACTAGCCGAAGACGAAGGCTGGAAGAGGTGCTTCAACTGTCATGCTTTAGTGGAGCATAGGGAGGCTTGTCAACACATGACGTGCCGCTGCGGTACTCAATTTTGCTATATCTGCTGCCGTCGATGGCGGACTTGCACATGTACAATGGAGCAGCTTCGTGAACTCAAAGAGAGGGCTACTAATCGACGGCTCGAAAGACTGGATAAAGAGCTTGCTGAAGCTGAAGAATTGAGACAGATTCTGTTACAGATCGAGGAATTCGAGCGAGAGGAAGCTCTTAAAGCCGAGCTGCTACGACAAGAGCAGGAAAGACTAGAGGAGGAACGCCGACAGCGTGAGCTCGAAGAAAGGGTACGACAGGAGAGTGTTCGTCGTAGGGATATTGAAACCAAATACCAAGAATTGCGGATTCAGCTCGATCAGTTACATGAGCTACAGCAAGTATTACTGGACATCGATCAGGAAAAGGAGGCTGAGATTACGAGCATCGACATCAAAACAGCAAAGGAGGACCTGGAAAAGAAGCACGAGACGGAGAGGTCCGATCTGAAGGCGCTCAAATCGGCCAAGATGGCTGAGAAGGAGTACGCACTCAATAGAGACTCCCAGATCCGGGCAGCTGAGGAGAACGACATTGAGGAGGCCTACCACGAGCGACTCGAGGAATATTGGAAGGACAAGAAAGATGGACAGCAAGAGATTGAGGCTGCAATGCTGGCCTTGAGAAAGCGCATGGACGAGAAGCATCACGTGTGGCAGAAGTGGAAGACGGACCAACTTACGGCGTATGAAACCAAGCTCGAAGATAGCAGAACTTACAAAGAGGAGCTTATGTATAGTGCCAAGCACCGACTGAGCGACTCATATAAGGAGAAAGAAGCCGAGATGGTGAGGCGAATGTCAGCTGAGAAGAAGTGGCTTGAGGTTGTAATCTTGGAGAGGGAGAAATTGCTGGGAGAGTGGGAGATTGAGGAGATTGAGGGAGATGCTGATAGCATATTCTCGCCTGAGTCGGACGATGGTCACGAGGATACTGCAACAAAGTCTTGAAGAGGCGAAAGTAGAATGAGGAGATAAATATATATCAGGTTTTATATCAATATTTATCAATCTTCAGGAATACATTTTCTGAGTACCTACCTACCTAGGTAGATAGTTGTAACTACCTCTTGAATCTGATCACGTGCGCACGACTTGCACAAAAAACCTCCTAACACAGGCAAATCCAAACCACATCCGACTCACTATTATCTAAGCCTCCATCACGTCACGATAAAAAGCAGAACACCTTCTATTTACCTGCAGTACTGCATCATCATGTCGATAGGTGAAACGGGTAACTCTGCCCAGTACGTTCACACAAACTCACATGTCCAGGGTATGCATGCCCTGCTAACACGGAAGACAATAGTCCACTTAAGATATTTGATGTTACTCGGAAGCAAGACCGTTTCTTATATGCTCTCGCGCCTATGGTACGGTATGGCAAGGTAAATATGTTCGGTTTCGTCAGATCTTTAGAACATCTGCTCATATATGCTTAGCTTGCCTTTCGACAAACGGTTCACAAGTATGGAGTTGATCTCTGCTGGAGCCCTATGGTCCTGGCAAAGGAGTTTAACCGCAGCAGTTTTGCTCGAGACAGTGGTGAGGCACATATCCTAGAAAGATACGGACGCTAAAAGACTGATAACCGTAAATAGACCTGACTATCTCTACTCGACCTAACCAACCACCTACTATCCTTCAGTTCGGCGCAAATGTTCCCCTGGAGATGGCTCGAGCATCCGCTCTTGTCGCACCAAATGTTCAAGGTGTTGATATCAACTGCGGATGTCCTCAGTCTTGGGCCTGCGCCGAGAAGTTGGGCGCTGCCCTGATGAATCATCGCGAGTTAGTCCGGGATATGGTGGTCGAAACCCGGCAGCGTCTGGCAGACGATGGATGGGGTGTTGGCCTCGAGGCTGATATTGATAACCCCAAGGGTCGAAGCGTGAGTGTGAAGATCAGAATTCACAACGATCTCAGGTATGAGTTGTTTGACTATATACGAGAGCGACTTGGCTGACTCATTAAAGACAAACCATGGATTTTCTGGACACCGTCATAGGCCATCCTCAAAACCGTCTGGTTGACTGGGTCACGATTCACCCGAGAACACGATCAACACCTTCCACCACTCCAATCAAAACCGAGGCTCTTGAGATTTTGACGGCCAAGTACTCGGGAACCCTACCTATTCTTCTCTCAGGAGACGTCTTTGATCTCAGCACACTCCCCTTCCAACCCACCATCACCACCAACAACGACGACGCACCTCTGCCATCGATAGACAAGCTGGCACTCAACGACACTAACTCAGCCGTCAACATGCCACGCCCGAGCAACACCCACCTCTCGGGCTTCATGTCGGCCCGCGGCCTCCTCGCCAACCCGGCCATCTTCGCCGGCTACTCGGCGTGTCCCTGGGAAGCCGTCGAGACCTTTATGTGCAACGTTGCGCGCGCCCCCGTGCCCTTTAAGCTGGTCCAGCACCACATTATGGAGATGACGGCTCCTGGCATGGGGCCTGACAAGTCCGCGCTTCTGGACAAGAGGGAGCGCGCCGAGGTTATGAAGTTGACTAATACCTGCGAGATGATGGACTTTCTTGACGACAAGATTGAGGAGAAGACGGGCAGAGTTGGTGGTCTAAGAAGGGATATATGACGACCCTTGACATTACTGCTCGTCACTTGATATGATGATGACCTTGAGCCACGAAACGACAGAGCATGGTATCTCATTCAATGCATTCATGGCTACAACAAAGCAACTCCTACTACTACCTAAAACTACAGAGTTCCCAGACCGTCCGCCTCTTACACCAGCGCTCAAAGACCACTCAAAACGCCCTGAATACCCACCGTCCCCGAGTCATCGCGCCTCTGCACAAATGCCCTAAAGTCGGCCCTCGACAGCTTACCCCTCGCACCCGACGAGGCCAGCGTCCGCGTCTTCTCGCGAAGCGCCTCGGGCCCAACGATGAAGAGGGAGCCAATCTCGGTGAGCATCTCGACAGCGGAGCCAACCTCCTTGGTTATGGGCCACTCGCGCATCGTGGAGACGTACTTTGCAATATCCTGCGTCACCATGAGACCGCCCGTGGCGTTGACCTGGAACTTTTTGAAGTGCTCAAAGAGGAGCTTGAGCAGCACAAGAGCTAGCTCGGTGAAGAACTTCTCCGAGTTCTGACCATCGATGGCTTGACGAGCGAGCCGGTGGACGCGGGTCAGGAATGTGCAGATGCTGAGACATGTTGGGGTCTGCAGCGAGTCGAGCTCGACCTCTCTTGGACGGAAATCCTGCTTCCTCTGGCCGGCCAAAGACTTTGTCACCCAGTTGGCCACGACGTCAATGGTGCCCTTTACGACGTTGTTTGTCTTCTTTTCAATGTTACTAATGGCCACCCTCTTCTGCGCCTCCATGCTTCGCCTGACTGTTGTGTTTGATTCCGCGAGGCGGATGAGGACGACTGTGATGAACCGGTCCATGAGACTTGTGATTGTGACAGCCGGTTGTATCGTCGGCAAGTATGATAGGTCTGGTTCGGTTTTTGTGTTCTCCTGGACAGAGATCTGGTCGAGGGCAGCGTCAAGCGTTGTCTCGATGTAAACCTGGCCCAGACTCGTCAAGAGCAAGTTGAGGAGAGTGTTGACGTCCTTGGGAGTGTCGGTTTGAGATCCGAGCTCAAGCGTCCGCTGGACGCTCTCGGCCAACCACTTGAGCATGCGCTTGGCATTCGCGACGCTCAGAGCACCGTCCTCCTCTGAAACCTCGATCTCGTTCTTGTTATCCTTGTCCTTGTCTTGAACGCCGGCAACACGCAGCATCATGCGCTTCTGCGTGGATGTGAGCTCTGACGAGTCGAGACGCTCGAGATAGGCATCCTTTGCGGATGCAATCAGCTGTGTACCCTGCTGAGCAAGCGATGCCATGAAGCCGGTGGGCGCCTTCTTCCGCCTTGAATGGTATATACTGTACTTGAACAGCAGAGAACTATACATTTCCTCGAGGCTCTTCCTTTCCCGCTCAATGTATGAGTTGCCTATCATATATGGAACAAAAAGCTCTTCCATCTGCTGGTCGAGAGTATGTGCTATTTGAGCCGAGCAAGGCTCGGGATGCTCGGTTAAGCCATGAGACTTGAGGTCTTCGACCAGTGATCCAAGGTAGGTCCTTGACGAGTGCAAAGCTCTCAGGAATGCTAGGGAGGATATCTTGTCAGTTTCATCCAATACCATTTCGAGCCTCTGTTGGATTGACTGCTGAAATATTCGTTGAATGAACTTGATGAGCACTGTTTCGTAGTATGGGAACGCGAGCTTGATCTGGTTGGACTCGTCCTGCATCACAACCTTGATCTCGTCGAGTAGATTCTGCAGACTTGGTTCTACCGTCGGTGGTTCCGAGTCTGGATCTGCAAGCTGCTCCCAAGTTTCGCTGTCCATTTGAACCTCGTCGGCGAGGAGCTGATCGCGGTCCAGGAAGAAGGCATGTTGGTTGACAAAGGCCGCAATAACACTGGCACCTCCGTTGAAGTCGTAGAGGACCTTTGCACACTCCATCATGTCGCCATAGTTGCCCTTCTTGTTGCTGTTTTCAAACTGCTGCAGGAGATCCTGCTCCAGCGTCTCGCAGAACTTCTCCAGGACTTCTCTGGTATTGTGCAGCCTCATGTTTCCCACCACGCCGTTTGTGACGCCGCCGTTTCGGTGACCATTTGTCTGCCCCCATGATGCTGGATCTAGTCGCTGGCTGATGCGCATGAGCTGTCGAACGATCATGGCACAGCGCACTTTGTGTTCAGAACCAGCTTGCCTCTGAACATCTTGTAGTAGGGTTAGTTTCCCGGTCTCGCTGACCTCTGTCCAGCACTGAATCAGGAATATGGCATCGTTGGCACGCCGTCGCTTCTTGTCCAGATCCTCGAGCTTCTCTCCGATTTGTAGCGCAACGTTGCCGGTGGATTTTCCTACCCCGTTCTTATACGAATGTTCCTGGTTGAGGGAGAGATCGAGCTGCTCGAACGCCCGCATAGACTCGTCGAGCTTCTGGCCGAGGGTTTCGAGGGTAGAATCGTGGGCTATCTCTGCGCGGCGCACATGCGACATGAGGTCCGACTCTCTCTCCTGGAGCTCAGCTCCCAGAGAACCGAGTTGATCGAGGGCATCTAAGACGTCGAATCAGCATTCCATTGGCGAGCCAGAGAGCGTCGGGCATACTCTCGAAAGTGCGAATCAGGGGTTTAGGATCGAAGGGCGCTTGCGCAGTGCCAGAGCGACGGTTCGTAGGCACGGCGCTCTCTGCGAGACTGTCGACAAAGTCGCGTACGATGAATTCCTTGCTGGAAAAGTCGTCGAGGGTGAAGCTTGGCCCTCGTGGGAAGAGAGTCTTGGGGCCTGAAGCGGTGCGCTCCATGATGTTGATGCTGACGAGGATAGAGGCGCTACATGTGGAGGGGGGGTTCGACGAGAGGAGGGAGGTACGTATTCGCGGAGCCGCGTCGTCTATTTGGTTTATTTGCCGATCATGAAAGGTTCATGACATGTAGTTAGCCCTGCCCAAGAGGCAATGGAATGGAGTTTAAGTTGCTAACTACCATCCAGGATATCCGCTGTCGCAGCCAGCTCTGCTCTAAGCTACAGCGCCCAAGCCCCGCTGTCAGCTGCCGAGTTTCAGCGCAATAGGAGCTGAGCCACAGGCACGTACGTGAAAGCCAAGAGCTTCAGTGGGGAAGAGCGACGTAACCCGTATCGCACCGCCACGACTTGCCTTGCTTAAACACGTCTGCCCACATTTACTTGTCCAAGCTTGACAACCTAGCTTTCAACTTATAAGCCCCGAGGCTGCTCATTTTCGGTTGTCGCAATCTAATCTTTGTCGCCAGTATCTGAAGACTCTGGATATCTCTTGACGACTCATTCGCCCTATAGACCAGGCTGCGCCCAGTCCTCAACAATGCCCTTGATGACATCCAGCGATCGTCAGGCCTACAGGGCCGACGACAAGAAGAACCACACTCTCCTAGAGGAGAAGGAGAGGCAAAGGATGCTCAATGTATGCTCGCAACGCGCTTCAAGAGTGTCTCAACTAATAATTCGTAGGCCTATCTCCCAAAGCCCAACGATCCCCCGCCTACCATCACCTCAACCTCATCCTCAACCTCTCGCCCGCAGCGAAGATCGCGTCTAGGTCTCCGTCGTTTCGTCCTCCACCAGATTCACGTGCTCATCTTTGCCGTCATGCACGGCATCTTCTCGCTCTACATCAAGTTGCGCCAGACGTGGAACGTAGTCGGCTACCAGGTCTCGTCTGTGGTCAAATACCACCACGGCACCCCCCAGTACATCAAGAAGGACCTGTTGGGCTTGTCAAAGAAGCCCAAGCACTTGAGTGTTATTCTGAAACTCGAGGAGAACCATCGCACAAAGGCCGACGTCGAGCGACTTGTTGACGAGGTAGCTGAGATTGCGACGTGGTGCGCCTGCGCTGAGATCCCCATGCTCTCCGTCTATGAGAAGACAGGTGTGTAGCTACACTCTCAAGTACCTCGTGTTGCCTATGCTAACATTGCTTAGGGATCCTCAAGAAGCATATGCCTCGGGTATACGACGCCGTCAATCAAAAGTTCACCTTCTACTTCGGCCTTGAACAACCCAGCCTCACCGTTACATCGCCTCACAGGGAAGACTTGCCATCAACCCTTGGCGACAAGCCCAAGGAGCATCTGCGACTGCACCTGATCTCACAGCAGGACGGCCGTGACTCCATGGTCGATCTCACCCGCACTCTGGCCGAGATGTCTCAGAAGGGCAAGCTTTCTCCTCGCGACATCTCCATGGAGCTGATTGATGCTGAGCTTTCTGAGGGTATCATGGCTGAGCCTGATCTCCTACTCACATTCGGCCCTTACCTCGAGCTGTCGGGATACCCTCCTTGGCAGATCAGACTGACTGAGATTTTCTGCCTACAAGATAACGAAAGAGTCGGATACCAGGTGTTCCTCAAGGCGCTGCAACACTACGGCAGGGCACAGATGCGTCATGGTAAATAGGTGTTTTATATCCCAGATTTTCTTTATTGTTGTCATATCACATAATCTAGACTAATTCTCAACTTTATGATTTCCAAATCAACATCTCCCCGGCTCCCTTGTTCCATCTATACACTGGTCCTGTCCCAACATTGTAGTTGTAGTAATTCTCTGTTCCCCCTTTGACCATTGCTCTCCGAAACGTGATGTTGATCCTCCCGCCGTCCTCCTGATTCTTTCCTGTCCGCTTCGGGATGGAGTGCAGCCAGTTCGACTGCGTTCTCCCTCGCATCAGGACCATATCGCCACTGCCTAGCGGTAGTTTCAGTGGTTTTGCATCCAAAGCAGGGGGGTTCACAGCATTCGGAGGCGGCGGCTTGTGCTTCATGAGAAAATCACGTCGGGCCCCGAGTGAAAACGATGCAATGGCCGGGTCGCGGCCCAGGAATTGCTCGTCGTCACTGTGGAAGCTGATGCTGTCCGAGCCAGAGGCGTAGTAGTTGACGAGGCAGAAGTTGTACTTGCAGCCTGTGGCCAGCTCAGTCCGTCGACGGAGCTCATCGAGGCATTTGGGGATAGGCCGAGGCGGATACTTTGCGTATCGTTTGTCCAAGGCTCTAGAGCCGGTATTGGCATCCACAGGTAGGCCTTTGTCGTCAAACTTGGATGTTTCGTCAAGGCCAAACACGGTTGTCCATCTGGCATCTTGTCAGTGCGGCTTATTTCAGGAGATGATTGTCTTTACCTTGGCGTTCGTATTTGAGTCTCTATACCACCCCGCTTGATCTTATACTCGACTCTGTAAAAGGGCAGCTCCGCGCGGAGAAACTCGAAGAGCCTACGAGACACGGGGGATGAGATGAACGGTTCAAAGTACAAAAGATCCAGATCAGGCTGGTCGTTGATCTGTCGTCCAGATTGATCCGGTAGAGTAGTGAGCTCGTTGCTGAGCGAGGTTGGGAGGTTCTTGATGGGATGAGGATAGTGTTGGTGCTGTGAGTAAGTGGCCTATAACGTTTATCAGAGATATAGTTGTATGGAGTTATAAAACAAGTTTCCTACTTCTTCTGTGACTGAATCATTTGAAAGAGTGATCGCTGGCTCTGTTTTGGGCTTCTTTACCGTAGGGCTGAAGAAGGCATCGAGGGTGCGCTTCTTGGACATGCTGTAGTTGTGGTTGTGATTGAATGATTTAGACCACGGGCTCTTCAGTGCTTCTTGAAGGTAACAAGAATTTCATAAACTTGCGGTCCTCAAGCAGATATTCACTATATGTGTGTAAATTCGATGTTTCTGAATCTACCTATGTAAGTTACACCCAAGTCGTGACATCACCTCGAACCCCAGCCTTGCATCTAAATGTGGCGCTCAGCTGTGGCTGTGCAGCAACAGCCTTCCAAATTCTGCAAAGCGCAAAGCCCTAAATAGCTCAATCCCAGCCTCACTTCCTCAAGGATCAAGACGGGGACGGACCCTTGTTTGACTCATGTCAGTGCAAAATTAAAATTGACGATATCTTCATTTCACTATGGATGTTAGTCTTCCGACATATAGGGGATATCTACACAATAAGGACTAATAATTAATAATTAGAAAAACTCTCAGCTGCGAGACATGAACCTGTTTCGAGCCCCCGCCGCTCGCGCGGCAAAGACACTCGACAGGTCTCTGTTTGCAAAGACTCTCAACGCTGCGGCGGCGTCGATAAAGGAGAATAGGCTCTTGTCAAAGTACCGCAAGGAGCTCGAAAAGTCAAACGAGGTTCTCTTTATGGAGAGGTTCAACCCTATCCTACCTGACCCTGACCCCTCGCTTGCTTCCCAGGGCAGAAAATGCATTGTGCTGGCTCCTCAGATCAAGTCTGGCTGTGAGTTACAGGCCCTTCTTGTGAAGAATCATCAAGAAATCGTGACTGATAAAGGATCAATACAGCTCCAGAGACATGGAGTCCCATTCTCCAAGAAGCAACCAAGGTCGGCGACCTCAAAGTGGTCCCGTATGATGTCGAGATTGGCTATGAATCATGGTCATACCGTATGTGAAAACCCCTGGCTCTTCGCAAGAAACGAGGCTAACAAGAAAAAGTCGATGTGATGAAATCCATACTTCCAGAGGAACTCCACGAGGAGATCCCAAGTGGCTTCAACACCGTGGGCCACGTCGGTATGTCTCTCATCACTTTGGGATTTGAATTGCTGTATCGAACTCCATACTAACCTTGACAGCCCATCTCAACATCCGCGATCAGTACCTACCATACAAGAACATCATTGCTCAAGTTCTTCTAGACAAAAACCCTCACATCAAGACCGTCATCAACAAGATCGACAACGTCGGCTCAGAAAACGAGTTCAGGACGTTTGCCTACGAAGTTCTCGGCGGCCCTGGCGACCTCAACGTCGAGGTGAGCGAGGCTGGCTGCACCTTCAAGTTCGACTACTCCAAGGTGTACTGGAACAGCAAGCTCGACACGGAACACAAGAGGATCGCAGGCATCTTCAAGCCAGGAGAGGTCGTGGTAGATGTCATGGCCGGCATCGGACCCTTTGCTGTACCGGCCGGTAAGAAGGGCGTCTTTGTCTGGGCCAACGACAAGAACCCGGAGAGCTACCGTTACCTCGAAGACGCCATCCGGAGAAACAAGGTGAGTTTGTTCCCGAGTATCGCCTCATCATGGCCCCATGCTGACATGTTTGGATGTAGGTTTCAGAGTTTGTCAAACCTCACAATTACGACGGCCACGACTTCATCCGCGCATCCGCGGACCTCGTCCTTGAGGCCTCAAAGCGTGGCGACTGTGCTGTTATCAGGCCCCCAAGACAGTCAAGGAACTCTACCGCACCGCCTCCGGAGCCTGTCCGAATCCCCGTACCGCCAACCATCTCACACTTTGTCATGAACCTCCCGGCATCTGCTATCGAGTTCACCCACAACTACCGCGGCCTGTACCACGGCCGCGAGGAGCTCTTTGAGCCTCACACCGAGACAAAGTTGCCCATTGTGCATGTGCACTGCTTCTCGGTCAAGGCCGATGATGAGACGCCGCTCAACGATATCTGCGAGCGGATACGCAAGGAGATTGGTGTTTTGCTTAGACCAGGCGACTCCGAGAATGAGGGCGAAGTCCTCATCTATGATGTCCGAGATGTCGCACCGGCAAAGCGAATGTTTTGCGCCTCATTCCGTCTACCGCGTGAGGTTGCCTTTGCCGCGAGGACTTAGACGCTCGGTCGATGGTCCGGCTGAGATCGGGCCCTTGCGGCCACGGCCGGGCGGACGGCCGGAGGAGGGGCATTTTCCGTGTACGGTGCTTTGCTGTGCGTTGAGCGTTAATGCAGGATGAGGCCGGAAAGTAAAAAATCAGGACAATCCTGCGACAATACTACGTTGCTTGTCAACAAAGGCGCTTACATATTGCTCCATATTGGCATATCTCTCCTCCAAATCAGTGGTCGGATGTTGAGTCCGGCGGCCACTCCAGGCACGATGACGCGGGCATGATAGCCGCGATAACGATAACGATAACGGCCGAGACCCTCCGGAACCCTCGTATGCAACCGGTCAGCAGAAATACTGCCCATACCCTGGCAGATCGACGATACATACAGGGAACTGCTTCTCACTGCAGCACCTTCTTTGCGTCGTTCCAACAAGCTCTCAAGCCCCAAGATAGACCTGGCACCCCCCTCACGAACAACCCCTGGCACCCCTGCTCGTGGCTTTATCTTGGACACCCTCTCTGTGGACAGCTGACTCCCTCTTGAACAACGCAGACACACCCTCTCGCTCTGTTACACGGCATCACCGTTGAACATGATGAGTGCCTTGCACCGCAGTTTGTCGTGCATGCGTCGCGCTGGAGCTGACGCGCGCCTTGCTGTGCAGCTTGGACGAAGCCCAGACGGGTGTATGAGCCCATCTGAGCTTGGAAAGGCATACCAACTGCTTGGGACGGCCAAAACAGCCAGATGCAGCGAGAAAAAGAAAGAATAAAAATTAAATCTTGTAACGTTTGACAGCATCCACAAGCTCTTCCGTGTGGCTGCATTGTGTCAGTGCCTTGTCATGGTAGCTTCACCACCAGCTTTGATGATACTGTATGCCCGACCTACCCTGTATTTCTCTTTGTCTTCACCAGGTCCTCTCTAAAGGGATGCTTTCCGTGTTTGCCTTTTTCGGTTTCGTGCTGCCATAATATCCTAAACCCCTGGTCGTCCCGCCATCTCCAGAGTTCAGCGTTACCTCAAATCTAGGTAGACGACCTCGGTGTGGTAATCCGCAACCCTACGCCCAGGTAGAGGGTGCTTCCATCCCACGCAAATTCCCCTGACCGATCTACCGTGCGTGCTTCATAAGTTTAGCCATGAACAATGTCTGCAAGCCATGTCCGCGTTATCAGGGAGTTCTCAGACCACCTATGTCACTCCCGCAATGTCAACTTCGAAGGTCGAGATGGCGGAAACTAGAAGGTCACTCCGTTCAAGCTAGAATCGAGGTTTACAGAGCAGGGTCCTCGGCGAGTTTCACGAACCCACAAAAGATCCGAACGACAGCAACCACCCCAGTGATCCTGTGAAGCATAGAACCGAGTGGCGACAAACCGTTAACCGACATCGTCTACCTGTTCAGCTACTGGTTTGTTAGTCGTCCGAGTCCTCGGTGCGGGTCCCGGGGTGTCATCGTTGCTGCAAGAGAAGCCATCCGGAAACATAACCCATCATGAACGGCTATTTTCTTATCCACCCCCATTGAACCCCAGCGGCGAGCGGGCCGTTGCGAACCCTCTGTCGCTTATGACTGTTAGCCAGGTAGTTAGTTGGGTGATGCCATTCTTCCTTGCGGTGCAGGGCCATTGCTGCGAGTCCAGGGAACGGGTTATGGGGAATGATTGTCCAGGGAGGCTCTGGAAGGGTGATGATCTGGCGCATAGGTTAATCTGCAACGCATGGTTATCGCGCATCTGCACCAAGGGGCCATCTCCAATTAGGCTCTTCTGCAGCAATTATAAACCAGGATCAGCGACCATGGTGTGTGGAGAGTCCTGAGACTACAACAGTAGACAAGTGGATCGCTGGTATGAGGCTGGTGTAAGTTGACAATCGAATCCACCAAGATAGCGTTGCAGTCAACTTGTTATGGGTGGTGAGATAACAAATCCACCCAGGTCATGGTCGGGAGTTTCAATTGTTGTTGTTGTTGAGAAACATCCTCAGCCTATAGAATATTAGCATAGGTGCTTGGCAATCAATCTGAGCATTAGCATACTGGTTCTCCGCGAGCTTCAACGCACATAATAGGTAGGTAGCTCAGCTCATAACACCCTTGGCTCCTGTATCCATCCTGTGCTGGTTGACTGACAGGAATGAGCTTCACATGCCAAAATAAGGCTTCTATTCATGAATCTGGATTCCGTTGGTCCATCCTGGTGATGGAGCCACATCGCTAGGAAGAATTGAGAACTAAATGCAGAAACTCCAACAGGCAACCATTCAAGGACCGCAAATTAGCGATTTCCATTTCCTGCTTTCCTCTTGTCGTTACAAGTCTGTCAGCTAGTTCCACCTTCTCGGACCGAGGAGGCTTGCGTTTACGGCTTCGGTCCATCCGATTGCTAACAACGAGGGGCAGTTGTCTGGCGTGATTGGTTCTTGTTCGAATCGATCGAAAATATTCATCTATATTTCTTGAGGTTTCAGCTTGGATATCAAATTGGACTGCTGGTGGTGCTGGATGGAAAGGTTTATAGCAACCAGGGGGCTGCAAAATTAGGAGTGCAAGTATGTTGAGAGAAAACAATGAATAATTCATGTTCGATTGTTTCCCGGTAAGATAACCACCTACCATAAACGACATCGGTGCCAATGTAGGCCGACGACATGGTATAATGTGAATACCGGGGACCTGTTGGTAGAGTGTATCAAGAACGTTGCTCCAAGTCATATCACGACAACAGCATCTTCTCATAGAGAGGAAAGTGGCCATCCTCGCGGATTGCCTTGATGCAGCCGGGAGAGAGCATAAGAGTCTGCCCAGATTGGTATCCCGAGAACATCAGTGGATGTTCATGTTCAACTACTCAGCCTGAACAACTGGGCGGTTCTCTTTACCCACACTCGTTACTCACTTGTACTATATCACAAGATTCTGCGTCGAGCATGAAGACCTTCTATGGAACCAAGTACGCAATCCCATAGACTAATTGGTAAGCAAGCGAATAGCGAGAGGGCATCCCATGTTCCAGAAATACCTCAGCGGACCTATCCAAGTTGGTACACCATTGGAACTAGCCAAAGCTTATATTCCCCAGTGCAGAGATCGTGAGATGGTCGTGGTCCACCTTAATACGTCTCTAGATCCGTTCTAGTTCGATGTATTGATAAACATTGTCTTCTGTAAGACAGTGTGTTGTAAGCAGAGAGAGCAATAAGCCGGAAGTTTGTGCAGTCTTTGAAGTCTGTACTATCTCCTCGAGGAGCAATATGGAACTGCCGTGCAACTGTGACAGTTCTACAAAGTAGATCAATTGGTGTAGTAATTGATGCACACAGTTAGGGGAAACAATTGGCTATTAGATATTGCCAGATGGAGTCAGAAGTAATGAGCAATCCCGATGCCGATCAGGGTCCTGGTTGAGGAGCATTCTGCGGCACCAACTCTCGGCTTCAGCAACTAGGCCCAAGACGGATATCCGACAAGACGAAAGATGAAGTGAGTCGATTACGACGTTCATAAAGCTGCTTGCGTGAGAGTCGTTGAGCTTGTGTAATTGGCGCGACGTACGACCGAAGCAGGCCCTTCGGCAACCGGTTAATGCTTGTTAGATATATGCGTAAGTACCTCGCTGCAGCTCGGATAACTTGGATAGGTTTACCTAGTAATGTCGACCAAGCCCAGTAATGGAAAGATTAGGACGATAATAGAGCCATATCGAAAACTTCCATCAAACCGAGAGCCACGAAGCGGAAAGTCTCGAACAACGACGCCCGGATTAACCACAGATCCCTGAAACGAGCCGCAAATGGCGTCATCTAAAGTTCAGCCGATGACGGGAGGCTAGGGCGAGGTTACGAAACAAAACTCAGTTATGACGCCTAACCCAGAACAATCAGGATGAGAGATGATCTCGAGGTTGGTAGGTCCTTGAGTGGAAGATGTTGAAACAGCCTAGTGTCCATAAACTTGTACAACTTGGTGTCTGAGGTGATCGAGATATCGCGCAATCGTAGAGTCGGCAAAGCAGACTTGCACAGTTGGGTGTCTTTAAGCATACACCACTGTTGTTATTGTATCCAAGAGTTATGTTAAGCATATCGATTTGCATACTATCGTGTGCTGGCCAGTTTGACGAGATATACGGCGCTTGCATAATAAGGCGTCTGTATCTTGCCCAATGGGCACTGTTGAACCATTGCGGGATAGGATGGCCCTACCGTAACCAAAACTGAATCTGGGTCTACATCCGTACGTAGTAGATTCAAGCTGCCAGACAGATGATGCAAGCCATGGCGGCCAATGGGCCGAAGCAAAGACCACATGAAGTAAGCACCGACGTGTATTGGTCCTCTGGGTCTCCTGCAGAGTGTTTCACAGAACCCTTTCTAAAAACCCGCCCAAAAGGACTCCATCTGGTATTCCGCATATTGTCAAGGAATAGGAATAGCCAAGATGACATTGATGGGTCTATGGCGGATTATGGCTGGTAACCCATGGCGTAAGGGATCCGAAGACGAGCTTGTTTCTCGGGATTTGACGGGTTGGCTGCAAAGCTGAAGAAGATTGCGTGCAGTTGAGTACGTGTGTGGCGACATGAAGCATATCTTATCGGAAAACGACCGAGATACGAAGGGAACGATAGGATTCGACTACCAAGAAGAAGCCAACCCAGTCGAGGACACAGTCGAAACTTGATAAGCGCCTGTTGTTGCTCAACGAGGGGGTTGGAGACACAACAGACAAAGGACGAGATATGAAAGGTCAAATGAAAGAGATAAGAGGTGCAGATACTGTACGTAGGGAGGATATCGATATCTTGGTGCGTTGCTAGTGATCTTTGAGGGTGTGTTTGTGAGGGGAGATGGATCTTGGCCTGGGGAAGTTTCTGGGGTTTCTTTGATGGACTCCGCTGGGTGAGGGGGTGGATTTGGGGCAAGTGCCCACAGTCGCCTGCCCCAGTAGCTGAGATGCAAGACGACAGCCCGTCAACGCCCGCTATCTTGTCTTAGGTAATAGCTTCATCGTGCCAGGCGTCTTCTCTCTGTTACTACGCAGTGGGTTACTCATCCAAGAGCCTCACTCATAGCTGAGTTGCTAGGATCTACAACAAACCTGTTCATCTTGATAGAAACTGCATATCCGGATGCTCGGAGTCATCCTGGACAAGAACCTTATACGTACTATGGTAGTACACAGACCGATTAGCAAGGAAAACCAAGGATCATCCCAAACCCGGTTGCTATAGCCGTTGAAAAAAGCTCGATTAGCCAATCGATGATGCGAATTGATGGCCCAGTGCTGAAATTCAGGTACGGCACAGGCAACGGTCAGGGGACAAGGCACATGGTGTTTTGTGTGTTGTGCTAGGGGGTGTCAGTGTGTTGTGTTGGTCTCTTGTTTATTTGGTGGATGTCTCATCCACACTCCCTCTGTTTGCTCGTGGAACTGAGAGCAAACATGCCATGCCGATACCAAGAGTCTTGGGCCTTGGGCGAGAACACTGGGAAAGCCAGGGCGTACGCACACATGGAATGCCCACAGCCGGGTTGTACCACCAGCAGCTCGGCAAAGGACTTCCGCTATCGATCACGGGATCTGGCATCTTGCGTGGACTGGAGGTACTGTAGGTTTCTACTGTCGTTCCATGTACACTCTGAAAGGACTAGTTACCCTACGGCCACTGTCATGGTGGTGGCAGAGGCCCTGGTCTGGCTCTCGCAGCTCTGCCCCTGAACGCCCTGTTGCACCAACTGCTGGACAATCACTCAGCTACGTAGTAGATGGATTTTCTGTCAAGTGTCGACGCTTGTCATTGGGTTGAACAGGGCCGAGTCTCCCGATGTGGGATGTAGTCAGGGCGATCGGAATGTCATCATGACGAGGACAAGGACAAGCTGAATTAAGACGGCCCGGAAGCACCAACCCCCAACCGCTGCTCGGTTAAGAAAGGGACGATTGCAGATGCATGCAGTGTGCAAGTTACCCCGACTGAGAGGTTTCTTCCTCCAGGTTTCTGATATGGAGAAAAGCGTCGATCCGGACGCAGCTAAAGGTCGATCACCAAGGCCGCACGGACCGTACCGTTTGATATCAAAAATCAACTTGGAATGCCACAACCTTGTTACAATGACCACAACACCACGGTTTGGGGGTGCATTCCTGTGATGCAACGAGCTCGTTGAGCGTGGCCAACAAAGCATCAGAGCCACCGCGACTGATGCAATTGAGACTTGTCTGCTATGCGGCTCCCTGGCGGCAAGTTGATAGGTTATATTTGCGGGGGCATCAAGACGAGACGCTCGACACAATGACTTAACGCCGGCATGCAAATGAATTATCAACACCAAATGCAGAGGCGTATGTCTGACCGGCAACAGCAGATAATACAGACGACGACCTGGAAACCCAATTGGCTTTTGGCAAGGCACAACGTGAACTCGACCCCTTGGCAACTTGGAAGTATTACGGGCCCAAACACCAAAGACAGACAAGATGACAAGCGCACGTTCACAGGTACATGCTGTCCTGGGTTACGCGCACTGGCAGCGCCAGAAACAATGGCCGCTATGGCGTTACAACCCCAGTGAATTGAGTTCTCTGGCGTCAGCAAAGTTCCGGCTTGATCTCCGCGCGCGCCCGCGTCGCAATCGACAGTGGAGGCTATCTCCAACGTAACCTCACTCACTTCGGTGCTGCGTCGGCACCTATACCTGCACTGATGCGTTCGAGACCTGCAACTATGGGACGTGATGATTGAACTGACGATGGGAGGAAAGGGAGTCACTTGGTAGCCGAGGTAGTAGTGCTTAGTAGATGACCCCTTTCCCCAGAAGTTAACCTTCATGTCTAACCGAGAGGACAATAACGGCCATAACCGACCTGCGATCGGTTCGGTTGCTCCGAGTTTGTTTTCTGGGTCCTTATGTAAACTCCCTGCATCTATAATTAGTACTGGGTAGCACAGCAGGAACAGTATGCGCAGTGCAGCAATAGAGTCAAAGATTTGATCAACGTTTTTTTATTATTCATGGCACCTTGGGTTTCACAAACTGGTGACTTGAGGGTAGGGCATAATGCCACTTAGCACGTCAAAGGAAAATTAATTCGGTGCGAAAAAACGCCAGTTAATGACGTTATGAGCTCGTATCCCTTGAAAGAGCCCTGCATTTGAGCGAGACAGGTCATAGCGGGCGAGCATGGCAAAAAAAAAAAAAAAAACGGTTTGATGAAGCAACGTGTGGTTGGGTGTGGAGAATGGATCGCATGCAGCGCATCAAAACAGAAGGAGGCTTAAAATTTTGAATGTGATTTTTGAAGTCACGCTTGCTCTTCGGTGTTTCTCTGGGAATCGAAGGATGAGATCCGATCCAATCCTATTGCTGGCACTAAATTAATAAATTGGTTCCTCCGGATAATCAGGGGTGGTTGTGGACACAGAGCGGCTTCTGGAACCTCTCAGGCCCGTTAAGCCCCCGCTCTATCCAAGCAAAGGAGAGAATAGAGAAAAATGAGTGAAAGAGATGAAAATTCGGAGAGCCCAAGGTTTAGACCCTTGTTCCTCCTCTTAGGCTGTTGTCTTGGGACCATGGCTTTTTGAGCCCCCTCCCCCTTGCTAAGGCTGCCCAAGTTTAAGCTGTCTGCCCAATCCGCTGGACGAGGCTTGGTCGGGGGAACTAATCGTGGACCCCCGGGGAACATGGCGGCTGTCTAGGTTGGACCGTTCCGCCGGGCCCCTTCTTATTAACCACCCCTCCGCTCCGTTTGCACCCCGGCTGTCTCGAAATCTGGTACCCGAGCAACATTCCAACTGGGACCCAGAGGAGGCTGAAATTATGGAGAGAGAAAGAGAGGAGATGGGACGAGGGCCGGTCTTCAAACTCTGAATAGCTTTTGTAGAAGCTGGCCTTGCCTTTGTTGTTCTTGCGCGAGTCGAGCTGGGCCGAATTGGCATTATATCGTGACTCGGGCATCTCCCGTACATGGCGTGGCGTTGATGTTGTTGGTTGAATATCAATGATACCCAAGCGTACCCGAAGACATTTCCCGCAACTGTAATTATTCTGCAGCTACTCTCCGAGATTTCGAAACAATATGCTATCGTCATGGTTGCATTTTCCTCTTCCATTCTGAGTCTTTGGTCATGTCCGAGACCTCTGTGCTCTGTCTGCCCCTGGCTACGGAACCCGGGCTGAAGAAGCCGCAAAGAATCACCAAGCAGTTAATTTAATGTCAGAGGCTGTAAAAGAAAGACACGATTGGACCAACCAAACGTGCGGATAAAGCACGGGAGTTGCGTGGGACTATACTTGATCGTCCTTGTTGTTTCCGCCGCAGTTCTGTCATCTCAGTCGCTTTGATCACGCGCGGTGCTTTGAACCCTCATTTATACGTGTTGGTCAGGAGACCGGACTGGTGATTCTGCTCGTGATGCCCAGGCTATCGCTCGCTACCAGAACATGGGATTCTCCCCTGCAATACTACGCGGTTTCTTTGATGCGAGTGGAGTTGGCTATTTTGGTAGCAAATTGCTCAGGGCAGAGATTTGGGCTCTGCTCCCTCTAACCCCGCAAACAACCTAGTCGCTTCATCTTATTGTATACGGGCCAAGGTCAGAGCATTGATTACAATGCCACACAGTCATGGGGTTGCACGTAGACAACTCGATTACCTTTGCTGTGGAACTAGATGTACTGTTTGGGCTATCAGCAGAGATTCCTGTCCTGTACTCGTATATGGATGCATAGCTAAGCTACAAGGCTTGCTTACTGTGGAGTTGCCAAGTGCAGCGCGCCATTTGGTTCGCATAATATCACATCACATTGCATCAACCACGCACGCAAGGCAAAAGGCATGGTATGGCTGTTATCTGACAGTAATAGAAACATGATGCCCTGACTGGTTCAGTGTTTCTCCCTCTAGGTTCGAGCCTTTCTGATCTGCGCCGAGAGCCTCAACAGGTAAGTCAATCAGAAGGGATGTGCTATATTTCCGGATTGGGCTCTTTTGTGTTGTTATCGCATGGATGGCTTGGTTGCAACATTGTTGGAGAAATGCAACAAAATGATATCTGAGGTCCGGGTTTAGCGATTGACTCAGATGGCGATAGAGTATCCGTACCGTAGAGATAGATCTTGGTTTGATTTACGGACCTCTATGCAACTCTGCGGAGAAAAGAGACGACGTTTACTTGGAAGCGCATCACCATCACAAACCTTAGCTAACACACAGACACACACAGACGCGTGGGCACAACCTAACACTGTTCCCTCTCCGGAGAGAGACAGATGAGAGAGTGAGTGGGAAAAGTCGTTAGCTGTCTCGGGTCTCTTATTCTCACAACACTCTCGCTTGCGCCCCATCCCCATGTTGATTTGATGCCTCTGCTGGGACAACCCACGCTTTTCAGAGACACACCCCACGCCCCTTCTCTGATGCTTCTTATCTTGTTCTATAACGTAGCAGTTTGCGCATAACAGGCTAGGTACTGTGGTGCAAAGATGCAATCACCAATCGAATTTTGCTATGGCGTGAGTTTGTGTACATTACTTGGTACCTTGCGAGTTAATATTGATGCATCTGAATTGTATTGCTTGATAACGAGCTTCTGCTGCTGCGGCAGAGAAGGTGCAATATCCAAACCAACCCCACGTCTGAGGCAAGCTACTAGGTAGGTACTAACCTTGCAAAGCATATCGGACTGAGCTGTTGTCTCTTCCACCTTGATCTCGACCTTATCCCTTCTCCTATTACCGTACCTGATACGTCCGTAAAAAAACTGCAGAGACGGAGCTTATATCGAGCCAAGACAGGCAAGGACGCGTACTGTACCGATCCCCTCAGGGTCCTCACCCCCGCCTCCAGGGACGCCCTCGCTTCCCAGCAGCCAGTTGGTAGACAAGCAGACAAGAGAATTTGACTGTGTAAGACATGAAGTCTGTGAGCTAGGGACAAATCCGAGATTTATCTAGGATTTCTCCCTCGGTTTGGTCTAGGAAAAAGAACCGGTCTCTTGGCTAAGTAGACAGTATAGCGATTTACATGCATAGACTAAACACCAAAAGAGGACGAGCGAGTTGCTCACCAACGCCTTGGAACTTGGACCAGGCCTGGGGATACCCTGCGTTCCCTCGCATTGACCTGGGCTGCGGGTATACATGCTTAGGTATTACAGCAAGCAACATGATGCTGGGGAAGTTGGAGGATCACCAAGATTGGATCGGAGACGAGGAAAGCCATTGGATGCCGCCATCACCCACCAGTCGTAATGCAGACGGACACACCTCCAGCTATGGAAGCTACTGTACATAGCTGTTACAACACAGTTTCGTTTCTCCTCTTCGAATTCGCAACACTCCCCTTGCCGTCTCCTCTCAACTACCGATACGGCACGATACATAGACTACAGCTCCGTATCGCGATCCATTTCTAGGCAGCCCCCAGGCTAGTCGGACGCCCTTGAGAATTTGTTCTCTCATCGGTCCCTCACCTGTATAGACTTTGTGATATCCTCGGCCGTGTTGCGACGATTAATCAATCAATGTACTCGACTGTACCGTTTGGCCGTAAATTTGCTCAAGTTTGACATGAGCGTCTCTTGATTGTCTCATTGTGGTGGCTTTCATTCTTATCTTTGCATGTCTTCCCCGCTCTCCCTTCCCTTCCCTTCCACTGACTGATTGCCCTTTCCCAAAGCCCAAAGCCAAGCTAAACTTTCCGTTCTGGCCTTTCCCCTCCCCTTTATTCCCGTCTTTACATCCAATCACTCCTCTATATAAGTATCTTGAAAGGTATATAGCACTCTCCCCCATTCGTATCGTGTTTATATCTCGCCCTTTCAACTCCTCTCCCAATCCTCGCCATTCCACCATCACCATCACCATCCAAGCCCAGCCCGGGGAGATCATCAACCACTCCACCACCTCACCCACTATAACGCCGGCTACCAATCCCATCGCAGCGGGCGCACGCCTCCGCTATCCGGCCGGTGACCGAAGTGCCAGTGCAGCCAGGCCAGGCCAGACCTGTCTTGTCCCCACGAAATTCGTCACCGCAACTGGGTCTGGGGAGCGCTCAATCGCTTCCAACGCCACCACGCCTCGACCAGGTTTAGCCCATCCCTGCCATCCCTCAACTCGCACACCCACAGCGCTACGTACCCCTCCGGCACGCTAGAAATTAGCCCCAAACAGAGACTGTCCAGCTGCCCCCAAGACCCCCGGCTATTCTGTTTGCTGAGGTACGGTACAAAGTGCTACTACCGTCCAGTACCGTACGCCTGCAACTGCTATAAGCCTGCCCCCCACCCACATTGGCCATCCCATTCAATTCTCTATACGTCGTACCCACGCTGGACTCTTGTTCCTCAATTAATTCATCTCTTCCAACCTCATACGCTCCGCCTCTGGACTCGTCTGTGCTAATGAGTCCCTAACCTCGAATCCCCTCAATTTCACCTCTCACGGGTGCCGCGGCATTGAAAAGGACCCCATTCACGGGCTTCACTCCCAATTTCCATCATGGCTGTCGTTCTTCCTTCGGACGACAACGGTTATTTCGCCGCGTCCGGCCTTCGACGCTCACATTCTCATTCTAACTTCATGTCGACTTCACCATTTCCTACTTCCTCTCCACTGAGTGATCACTATAAGCCTGCCAAATCATACGCCGACTCCAACTCCTCGTCTGCCCCTTCGTCTCCACGTACCGTCCACGCCGACTCGGTCGATCTTTCATACGCATCGACTCCTGCTACCAACTTATCCATCGCCTCAGACTACGACGACGCCCTTGGTCTCGCAGAATCACCTGAGGACCACTTCATGTTTCCTTCCTTTGCGCAGGAGAAACTCTATGTTCACCCGGAAATCCGCCCAGAAATTCACCATGATGACAACTTAGAACCACCTCCAAGTCCTCGAACAGGTGACTCGTATACAGTTTCTCCTGTGGAGCACGAGAACTCTGAGGACACTTCTGACGACACGACAAGACCGGAAACACCTGAACATGAAAAATCCGAGCATGCTGAAGATGACACTGCTGTTACAAGTAGGCCATCACGTCAAGTTGATTACCTGTCCCACGAATGGAGAGAAGAGGATATCTGGTCCTCATGGCGATATGTCGTGACCCGACGGGGAGAGTTCCCTAACAGCGCTCGATTGGAGAACGCTTCTTGGAGAACATGGATGAAGGCCAAGAACAACCTCAAGACCATCTCCCCCGAGTCGCTCAACTGGTTTGTCACCCTGAGTGTTCCTTCTTAGCTTTATTGAAATACTTACATCTACAAGGCTCAAGGACTGTGATGTCACATGGCTCTACGGGCCTCTGCAGTCAGGACCAAAGAACCTCCACTCCACCCACACGGAACCCTCGAGTGAGTCGTTGTCCAAGTCGGACTCACTTGTGAATCTCAACAAGAAGCCCATCTTGAAGAAGAGGAGCATGTCTGAAGTTATGCTTCAACGATCACTTTCTACGGCCTCATTACTCAAGCAAGCCACCGCGGCTGTCAAGGCCCAGGAAACCCGAGGAATACTTCGACCCCACCTTGGCCGTTCGGCAACAGACTATTTCGCTTATCCATTTTCATCACGACGATTGAGTGGGGGAAGCAGTAGCGTTGCTGCTTCGACAGAGTCTTCTGGTATAATATCTCCCAACTCCGAGCGGAAGCATATTCACTTTAACGAGCAAGTGGAGCAATGCATTGCTGTCGAAGTCAAGGGTGACGACGAAGAGGAAGATGTCGCTGAGCATTACGGCTCCGACAGCGACTCAGACGACGGAGTCATGATGAAGCGAATGAAGACGAAGAAGAGGCCTATGTCTCGACGTAAGACTTTGAAGTCAAAGCCATCAGTCGAAGGCAAGACAATCGCGATGCTACCATCCACTACCCTCAAGTACCGCGAGGATACGCCAGAGCCGCGAGAGACTGCCATGAAGCACTCTCGAAGTCCCCTCATGTCCCCTTCCTCCTCACAGGAGACCCTCCGCCCCGCAAAGCAGTCGGGCAAGTTTTTCTTCGGGGAGGAAGAGCATGATGACTACCTCGACGATGCGCTGTTGAGCCCCCGCTCAGGGTGGGCATCATCGCCCACCGAGGGTACCAATGGCGGTCTGAGTAGATCTATCTCGTCGGGCAGCCTTTGTGAGGAACCTGCGGGTATGAGACGTACCCCATCCGGCATGTTCATGCCTTACGAGGAGGGCGAGATCCAGTCCGGTGATGGTATCTTCGGTCGTGTTATCGACACGGTTAACACTGCTCGTGACATCGCCCACGTTATTTGGAACGTTGGCTGGAGGAAGTAATGGTCGATACAGACATTCGACTTTCACTTAGCGATGCATTTGGAATTTTAGCAAGCCTCGAAGCTTGCGGCTCACTGATTGTGAGCTGGAACGACGCCACGACAACATCAAGAAAAGCGCTTCTATATACAGGTATCTCTCGAGGATCATTGACATTGGCTGTCATACTACCGCAACCACCACAGCCCAAAGGCTTGTTATTCGACAGCCTCAACCAGCGTCACGACGACTTATTGGAAAGCGGCAACGGATTTGCCAACCTCATTCTTATACATGGTCTGCGGCAAGACAACGGACAAAGACGAAAAGGCTAAAGAAAAGCAATGTGCTTATTGCGGGTGAAGGGGATCCCACAGGCAGAGGAAGAGTCATATCTCAGGCCCGTCTACAACTGAAGACGCCGTCATTGGTTGTAAGGCCTGTTGGCAAAGGATCAGCCTGCCCCGTGACAACCCCGGGCCCCGGGTTCCGACCCACGATGTCGGGGCGATGAAATCGGACCATGGGGTCAGAGGGCCCGGTGGATACTCGGCGTTATAATTTTTTTCATTCCTGTCTTTCTTTTGTGGCAGGGTTCTTTTTTTTTTTTTTTTACTCGGTTTTTTTCTTCATGATATCCCATAGGCAAGTGGGTACTACGACCACAGGTGGCCTCGGGCGATTACGGACAAATCAGGAAAGGGAATGGCAAATGGATCAAATCATTTTGGGCGATTACGGCGATTCTACGGTTCGGTTCGGTTCGGTACGGTATGGCACGGTCAAGGCAGAGCCAGGACAAGGGCAGGCTAAAGAAAGAAGAAGGAGGACACAAACGGCAAATGGCAACAGGACCGGATCTTCAGTGCGTTTGGTGAAGTGATTTTATTGTACATAAAGACAACAGGGCAGGGCAGCACAGGATCGGACTGGACAAGAGTCGGATCTTGACGTACGCACGCGGACCGGACGCATCAGACACCAAAACAAAACAAAAGCATGTTATGATATAAAAAGTAATACGATATTGACATCATCTTTGACAAAAAAGATACGATTATTGCATACCTACATACAGAGACATGTTGATGTCGGCATCCGAATTTGACTGAGGCAAACGACCCTTCTCCCTGCCTTTCCCAATTCGGTAATAATTAGTCTCAGACTCACACAGGCGGCCGTTGAATTTGCCACATCTCAGTTGCCTAGGCAAAAGACAGACAACGAATGAGCGTCTCCTCCCACGTGGATCGGCAGTCATTCAGTGATGCGAAATTGTTGGGGAACCCTGAACAGGACACGGGCTGGTCTGTTCTACGCGCGTGACCTCATCCCACTGCCCTAAGTTTGGACGAAACTGCAAATTGCCTTCAGGATGAAAGCCGAATGGTGAACTAAGTACAGGCCAATTTTCAGCAGGGACATGGGGGTTCATAGAATGCCTTGTGAGTTGAGGGTATTTTATTAGCCGAGGATGTGACGATGGTCAATTGCGACACGATGCATTGGCATCGAGCATCAGCTTTTGGTTATTTGGTTATTTGGCTCTTCTATAATGGGGGGATCTACTGTACATCTCTTGTTTTTATGTGTTCCAAAACTTCTTTTCAAGTCAACATCGTACAGTACAGGTCGGATATAGTACATATATGATACAGGTGACGTACTGCAGGCAGACCAGCTGAGATGGAGATCTACTGTTGAGCCCCAGCTTTTGGTCCCCTGAGTATGCGTGCATAGTATACAGTGCATCGTAGCACAGGATTTGACCGTGATTGGCATTTCCTTCCAGAAACTGGACACGTCAGGGTCCGTCAATCATCCATCGTCTAAAAAAGAACCCCATGTAATCGGACGCAGGGGGGATGCGCAAAATGCGGGGGAGAAGTCGGGGACTCCACGCCAGTCGATGGCTAGGTTAGGTAATTGCCGTGACCGTTGAAAAGGCGGAGGGAAAATGGGATACGTGAGACACAAGGGCTCATCATCTCATTGAGTAAGTCGTCACGAAGCGGCAAGCCATATTTCGCCTTCAAGGCGGTGACGCTCCCCCAACAAGCCTCAGCCGAAACATACTGCGGCGCAACTCACGGGGCCGGGGTCGGGGCCGCGGCGTCCGGGGAAAGCACCGGCTGGCTGAGGTCTTGTACTCGACCTTGGCCGTGAGGGTAGTGCTTGAGCGCTTTGACAAAGATATGCCGTGAGTGAACATTGACGTCGGCCAGCTCAACATCAAACTCATCACCCACCTGGATATCCTTGACGAGCACGAGGCCATCAATGCCATCCAGCGTGAGGATGGCCGACAGGTCGAAAAGGTCTAGGTGGCCGGACACGCCTTGCCTCCACCGGGAATCAACGGTGAGACGCATGCGCTGCGGCGCCGTCCCTTCATACTTCCAGGCCCGCACGAGCGCCATCAACATCCACTCTTTGGTACCCCGCGACACCGTCCGGGCCATTTGCTCACGCATGCGCAGCAGTGAGAGCGTGTTGGGGAGCGTCTCCATCGTGAAAGGTAGGATGTTGTTGAGGTCGTCAGCTTGAGCGTCTATGCGGCGCTTCACGTCGCGCTCATGTGCCAACGCCGCATGAATTTGCCAGTGGACGATAAGGTCAGAGAAGCGGCGGAGAGGAGATGTGGCTTTGGCGTACATGTCTAGACCAAGCATGAAGTAAGGGCCGGGTTCTGTCGACATTTCGATACCGCCAGTCAGTCGCGTCAGCTCCTGACGTTGAGTGCTAGACGGCTGGATGCCCTTCTCTATGAGAGGGTACAGCTCTTTGGTGGCGTAATCAAAGATCGCGGGCATATTGGTTTTCGAATGCACGTCTCGTCGGTAGGGCAGTGGGATGTTGCGATCAGAGCACCAGCGAGCCGCGATCTCACCAGCGAGCACCATGGTATTCGACACTACAGAAGCACCGTTGAATGAATCGTGGCCAACCTTGATGTACGGGTCTGCTGGCAACACCTTGGTGCCCTCAGCTTGTTCCATGGGCACATTTTCGAAAGCAACAGTGACGGAGGCGCCGGGCAGAAATGAAGGCCAAGCTCCTTTCTGAAGACGCTTTCCCTTAATTGCTTCAGCAAGGCGATACAAAGTCAGAAGATCCTCCTTGCTCTTGTCATCCAAGTCCCTCGGTGAGATCATGGGCCGGTTTGGTGCCGTATCTACGTTGTCTGGCAGCTGGCCAACGGCAAGGGTTGTTTCGGATGCTGCAGGTGGTGGAGGTTCGTTACAAAACTCAGAAACATCCTTTGGATCCAAGTATGTAACTTTGTGCAAAGTGCCCGGTTCAACCTTGTAATCGAGCAAATCTCCCTTCTCGTTGACCTTTGCGCTAAATGTGAGAGCGGGACGACCATCAGCGAGAGAGTATTGCTCGACTAGGCTTCCTGACTTGTAGTCTCCTGTCTGATCCAAACCAATGTCGGCCGGGAGCATGGCCTGAAAGTGACCGGGAAGATAAATGTTCTCGGGAATCAACTCGAGAAAATTGCCCAACTCGGACCTGGGTTGGATTCCCGAGGCTGGGTCTGCCGTATGTACATGGATCCAGAACTCGTCGGGCTTGTCTGTACGCTCTAAAGAAACACCGTCGTCAATGAGCATCGTTGAAGGGGCGTCAATACAAAAGACTGTGTTGTCAGTCCATTCTCTTCTGGCACCTGCAGCAACATCTGGTCGAACCGAATTCTCCAGATTGGCCGGAACTTCTCGAGAAAGACCACCTCCACTCTCAATCTTGACTTCTGGAAAGCGAACCTTGTAGCGAGAGGGAATCTCCCACGGAGGTATCATGCCCAGCTCCTGTAGGAAGGTCCAAGCACAACTCTGGTTCAGATAAGCATCATCGTATAGCCCCAGGGCTCGTAGAATAAGAGAACCATCTGCATGGAAATGTGAAGAATCCTCAAACAGGTCGTAGCTCGCCCACCATTCCAGGAAACGTATGAAATCCATGTGCTTCCTCGACCAACTCCCCGTTGTAACAGTTACACCCGATGTAGGTGCGAGAATTCCATGTGGTGTCCATGATCGCTTTTCTCGATTGGCAAGAACTATTGCCCTCGACTTCAGGATGAAAGTGCCAAATGCACTGGCTGAAAGCTCTTCTGCCGGTATTTCCCCCAAGTAGTTAGCTCTCATTTGGGTGTACTCGCGAATCATGACAGCGACACGATTGACCATCATGAGATCCTGGTATGGGAAGATTTCGAAAATATGGTCTTCGCGATGGCAATCCGCCGAAGGACTCAATGGCCGGAAGATGAAATCATTGCGGTAGAGAGCCGTGTGAACTGCATACAGCGCAGCGGGAGAAAAACTCTTGCCTTGCTTGAGGGAACTGGGCAACAATATGTCGGCCAGCTCAAACAAACTTAGGTATTTGGTTCGGCGTCCATCCGAGACCAGAGACCTTGCCCTGTCCAGACTGTTGAGACTCACTTGATAAGCCTTATCCGCTTCTGCCATGAATTGCTTCATTTTGTCAATCAGGTGAGAGCCATGGGCCCTTGAAGGACCCTTGTCCTGTTTACGCAAGTCTTCGTATTGGTCGGCTGTAGCATCCGAGGGGATCAGGGCAAGAATCGGCTTCAGATCGTCGACCGGGACAAATCGAGACACAGAAAATAGTGCAGAGAAACCCAAGCTAATGACCCATCTGCCGTTGTTGGTGTAAAAGTGGTGCCTGCCACCAAAATATCCAAGATATATACCGAAGAGAGGTGTTCGAGAACCTGGCTGTTTCATCTCGACAAGATCGCCAGGTGTCCGGGTCTTGGTCCCAACAATGGCAATTTCAGCATCCTCCTCAGTGACATTCTCAGCGCCGTCCAGCATACCGACTGTATCCGCCTTGAAGTTGTCCATTTCAGATGAGCCCGTAGACTGAGGTCGAGTGTTGCTGTTGGTTACGCTGGACCAGAAGGTCAAGTCCGGTACGATCTGGGTTACTGTGTTGTCGACATTGTTGGCAGCCCAGTCACGTAGTCGTTGTCTGATCGGCCTCTTGTCCAAGGCCGAGGATGCTGTATGGGCGGGCTTGGGAATATTCAGTTGACCGATGTCATCTTGCGGACGAGGTTCGGTTGATGTAGAATGCTGCGACCAGTATTAGAGGACGGTATGATATAATCGAGGTGGCGTGGGGTTAACGAACTTGGTATCGTGCATTCAGAGACAGTGAAGACGATGGGAAAGGATATCGCAATCCATTGCGACTGTGTGAAAGGCATCTCCAGCAGGCATACGGACGACCTGATGACCGTATCATATTTGTAGTTGTGAGGTAGGTATCGTTTAATACAGATACATCAACGCCCGTTGGTTGAGGCTGAAAATTTTAGTCTACTATGATCGCGACTTCCCGCCTGAGGAAGCGCGCTGTCACATGACCACAGTGCTTTCCACTTTAACTCAAGGCAATCAATCAGTCATCCATTCTGGTATGCTACAGACTCAATTACAACCTGTTCAATGCTATCAGTGGTTTCTCGAAGAATTATCATCGACATACCCTATAACAGCATGTTTCGCCTTGTTTCCAGCCAGCATGTCGCACCCGAGCTGCAATGAACTGGCAGCGACCAAAAGGGGCTGTTTGACAGGGCATGGGCCTCGCTGCTAATATCTGATCATCAACTAGGTAAACAGACAATCAGTTTAGCCAAGCACTAATCACCGCGAGTACTGTAGTCTTGGGAACGTCCTAACTTAGAGACCTTCTTTTATTGGAACGGGACCCCGGCTTGCCGAGTACCTATACAGCATGATTAGGTCCAAAGCCAAGATGCGCGTGGGATTCTCTTCATTTGAAAAAGGACGAGGCTTCCGATGGATCGACATTGCAACACCCCCACCAAAATTCTCGTTTCTTAGACTTCTTCGATTGACTCAGGTGCTCTGCTCACCTCAACGAGGCGCTGGATATTGAAACGAGCCATGCTACGTCCGCATTTATATCCGTACGAAAAAGGCCTTTTGCAAACTTTCAGAGGCCAGCATGAACAGAACCTAATCGGAAACTTAGTATAAGAACCAGGGGATTTTCACGAAATAGACATTGTGCGTGAATACGAGCCGCAATTATACGACGAGATCTAGGAAATAGGCTCTAGCGGTTTCGACCAGCTCAATACCCGGCTGATAAGCTTTTGCCCCAGCTTTTCTGTCCCCGCAATCAAAAGAGGCGGACGGAGGATGCTGCGCGTTGTGCTTCGGAGGCTTGATCAGCCGACTGATAGTGTCCTCTCGATATGGCTGCTAATCAAGCCAGAGGCTGATGGACAGCTGCGAGACAGTGGCAGTGACAGTGACAGTGACAGTGACAGTGACAGAGATGCAGGCTGCAAGTCACTAAAACAAAAACAAACACCAAAAACCCCTGGACGATCCACAAGCGTGAAGCCACCTCCGCTAGGGCAAATTGGGGTCCATGTCAGATGCAGGAACAATCTCTCTACCCCACTCAGCCGATGAACCGATTGATTCACCTCGGTTCCTTAAAGGGGAATTATACAGCCCCCAAGAGGCGGGTTTGTACGAGAATGTGTCTGTCAGTGGATGGATGAGTTTTGAAAAGATGATGAAAGTCCAAGACCTCAGCGTAACGATCCCGCAGGCTTCAAAAGGCAACTTGGAACTCAACTCATCTCATCTCAATCAACTCAACAAGCTACCGCACAGGTAGTAAGTAATCTTGTGTACCCTGTTCTATAGTCAGCCGACCAACCAAAGGAGAGAGCCGACTCGTTTCTGGATTAATATCGCTTGACGGCAACTCCCCCAGCAAGGGTAATGGGCCGTTCAACTGCTCATTGGTTTATGTAGCATGCACGACAAGGTGAACATGGCCCCTGGAGCCGGCCAAAACTACGAGATTGCATCCTGCCCCGTGCTCCCAACGACATTCTCCTTTTCGCTCAGATCAACCGGGACCACAAGTGCACCAACGGTGACCACGGTGGTCCACCTCTAGACTGGACGACTAGCATCCCAGCTCATTTCATGAGGCACAGCCCTGGGAGATGGACGGGTACCTGAGTTTTGGCGCCGCTGTCCTGCATCGTCTCATGTATCATCAAAACCGCTTATTCTTAACTAGGCCATATTTCTGTCAATGCGACGACGCCTGGGCACTGCAGCCAAGGCACGACAGACCAGGATGCATCCAACCAAGGCAGTGCCAGTATTTCCTCATAATGCCGCTCTCTTCCTCTTGCTTTGCGCTCTTCTTTCCCTTCTCCTCACGGTTCCGTCTTTCGCGAATCTAGAGAGAGCACCTCGTCAAGTTTCGCCTTCGTTCTCTTGTTTCCCACTTACCGCTTCACTCTTTTAGCGGGCATTCGTTTCATACGCCAACTACAAATCCACCTGTTACTTCTGTTTCGGAGCTTTTCAAGATGAAGGGAGGACTTGCTGCTGCCGCCGTTGCGGCCATGGCCAGTGGTGCCCAGGCTGCTTTGCCTCACCACCGCCGTGCTCACGATATGTTCCGCCGTGCTGGTGCTGAGGTCTGCATTCCTAGCTGCACCACCATCTGGACCACCTACTATGGCGAGCCCACTCGTATGAACATATACTCTGTCCTCGAGAAATCTGAGAGATGCTGACTAGAAATGCAGTTATCCCCAACCCTCCTCCGGCCCCCAAGCCCACTGCGCAGGCTGTCACTACTGATGAGGCTGCTCTCCCCAAGGCCACCACCCATGAGGCTCCTGCCCCTGCTCCTGAGGCTCCCACTTATGAGGCCCCCAGCTACGAGGCCCCCAAGCCTTCTGCGCCCGCCACCACCACCAAGGTCATCGACGTTGTCCCTGTCCCGACCCCGGAGGAGTACAAGTGCCCTACTCCCGGCACTTACACCTTCCCCGCCACTACCTTGACCGTGACCGAGGCCACCACCGTCTGCGTCGGCGAGACCACCAAGGTCCCTGCCGGAACTCACACCTTCGGCGGTGTCACCACCGTGGTTGAGACGGCTACCACCGTCACCTGCCCTTACGCCAAGGAGACTGAGCACGAGGGTGTCGTTACCAGCGTCATCGAGACCACTGTCTACGTCTGCCCCTCGGCTGGCACTTACACCATTGCTCCCATCACCAAGACATGCTCCGAGGAGACCGTCATCACCTACCCCGTCCCCACCAGCTATGTCCCTGGCACCTACACTGCCCCTGAGCAGGTTGTGACCGTTACCGAGAGCGACTATGTCTACGTCTGCCCCTACTCTCAGTCTGGTGCCCCTGCTCCTTCCAAGGTTCCTGAGGCCCCCAAGCCCCAACCTCCTAAGGAGGAGAAGCCTTCCAAGCCTGTCTACGAGGTCCCTACTTCTCACCCCGCTCCCCCTAAGGAGGAGCCTACCAAGCCTGTCTACGAGGTCCCTACTTCTCACCCTGCTCCCCCTAAGGAGGAGCCTACCAAGCCCGCTTACGAGGCTCCCCAGCCTCCCAAGGAGAAGCCTTCCAAGCCTGTCTATGAGGTTCCTAGCGAGGTCCCCGAGAAGCCCGAGACCCCCGCCTACACCAAGCCTGTTTATGAGCAGCCCTCCGAGGCTCCCAAGCCCAAGGCCCCCAAGCCCGCGCCCAAGAAGCCCTCCAGCCCCGGTAACCTGAAGGGTGGAAACGACCACTACGGTATCACCTACACTCCTTACGAATCCTCCAACGGTGACTGCAAGTCCGCCGACAGGGTTGACAAGGACATTGCTTCCCTCAAGCAGGCCGGTTTCCAGATTGTTCGATCCTACTCGACTGACTGCGACACCCTGAAGACCGTCGCACCCGCTTGCAAGAAGCACGGTCTGGATATGATCATTGGCGTCTTTGTCAAGGCCTCCGGCTGCTCTTATGACACTCCTGAGATTAAGGAGCAGGTTGATGCTATCGCCGAGTGGGCCGACTGGGACCAGGTCAAGCTCTTCGTTGTCGGTAACGAAGCCATGATGAACGGTTTCTGTACTCCCCAGGAGCTCAAGGAGCTCATCACCATCGTCAAGGAGAAGTGCTCTGGTTACAACGGCCCTTACACCATCGCCGAAACCCTTGACGTCTGGCAGAAGCCTGATGTTCAGTCCGCCATCTGCGGCGTTGTCGACGTTACCGGTGCCAACATCCACCCCTACTTCAACCCCGAGGTTACTCCCTCTGACGCCGGCACCTTCGTCTCCGGTCAGCTCGAGCTCCTCGGCGACATCTGCAAGGGCAACGACGTCATCAACCTGGAGTGCGGTTGGCCCTCACGCGGTAACTGCAACGGCTCGGCCTGCCCTGGCAAGTCTCAGCAGGCTCAGGCTATCAAGTCCATCCGTGAGAGCTGCGGTGACAAGACCGTCTTCTTCTCTTACGAGGATGACCTCTGGAAGGAGCCCGGTGAGTGCAACTGTGAGCAGAGCTGGGGCTGCAAGTCTTCTTTCAACTACTAAGCAGCCCTGGAGAAGCTCCAGTTTCGAATACGGCATGCCTAAAGTCCTTTGTACGCTTCAACTTTGGGAGCATGCTGAATGTTGTACATAAATCTTGACCAACACCGCCCGGCTATTCACTTCTTCTTTCTCGCCCAGCAACCCTCTTTCTCGCCGCCGTTCCAGCGGCACATTCTATCATCCTTTGACATCCAACAAGAGCCTTCAGGAGGAAGTCCGAAAGCCGACGGCCTTCTTTCTCTCAGGCCAACTCAAGGCATCCGCCTCGGGGGGCAATGCATCTGATCTGTGTGCTAGTCATGCGTGCAAATAGAGGGAAACGGAAGTGGTCGGGCGGTTGAGGACGACCTTGTTGATGAATGCTTGTTTTTTCTCTTGTCTACTCGACATATAAACCCTTGTTACTTTGTCACCTTCCATATGTGGTCTTTGCGACAATGCTTTTACGGTACACGCATCTTCACGGCTCTTGAGCGAGAGGCAAGCGGAAACCTTTTCGGGGAGAGACGATCTGTATGTATGATCTATACTATAGCCGGGTTGACATTCAGCTCCTGCTTCATAATGCTGTAATTCACTAGTATATATTCTCAGCGATTTGTCTACTGTGATCTCATGTTTTGAATCTGAGTGATAGGCCTGCTTAAGCTTACTGCATTGAATATTGCGGCACGTCCCATCGATTGACGATTGAAACCATAGCCGAGTTATTATGTAACTGATATTACTCAGACTCTTCTTAAAAAAAGCAAAGCGTCAGGACGCCCAACCATCAGCGGCGGGTGCCCATGTGAGACATGTAAGCCCCTTCGATTGAAACAGGGACAAGAAAAGAAGAGGACATGGCTTAGCGAATGTCTTGGATGAGAGCAGGACCAGAATACCGGAATAGAGGCGGTCAAGACACGGCTGAAGTTGGGTATATTTAGGAAAGGAGGTGAAATCATGGCCATCACCAAGGGCGACAATTTATATTTCTGACAACAGCTAATAAGAGTCACAAGTCTATTTAGCATCATTTATACGTGTTTCTAAGCAAAAAGATCCCTAGGCTTCGTAAGTAACAGTTCTGTTTTCCCGACGTCGTGCATCAGTCGAATATTTTCCCTCTTCCTTTGTCGCTGTTCCAAGTCAGCCAACAAGGCAATTCATGTATCTCTAATATCGACGTATCGGTCGATAGCTTCGTCATCGAGATCGATCTATACATTTCTTTCACTCTGGCGGTCAAGCGAAGAACACGCGGAATGGCGATAAAACTGTCATGTCTTGGACTCTGCATATATCCACCATGCCCCGAGCCTTTACAAATTTCTGCATGTCTGAGATATATGAAAGTGAAACATGACCTGGAGATCGGCAATTTTTAACGGGATACATGGCAATGAGATACGGCAAGAGTATCAGACAGAGTGTGCAAGACAAGTTGTGCCTGAGTATTCAGAATGCTTCGTCTCCGGCACCATCTTTTCAAACTACATGGATATACAGCCGTGGTACTCCGCCCTAAAAGTCCCTTAACTTGCCCACATGTCCTGACTATTTCCCGTCAACTAGGTAGTAAAAACAAAGCCTGATAGTCCCCGGTATGACATGCATATTATTCCGCAAATAAACAAGTTCCCGTTGCCGATGTCCTTATATCTAGTAACCCCCAAGCTAACCAGGCCCTCCATTGAGCCGCCGCGGAAAGGATAAACAAATTGGAGAAAAATAATGATAATAATATCGTTTGATAAACGCTCTGAAGTTAGGGATTGTGTTGCTTGTCCCTCGAAAAGACCATCCGCGCCTATATATACGTGGCGTGTCTTGCATGGTTGGCAATCGTTTCTTGATAAGTCGTAAGTTGATAAGCCATAACAAAAGGGGTATAATGCTAATCAAGAGACAGATGTGTTATGAGAGCGACCAGCGAGCAAGCGTAAAGGTAATGTTTCATGTAAAATGTGCACACTTTCGAGTGCCGACTTTGAAAAAACAAAGTATCTTCTCCTTTAGAAAATGGGTAGAGCATCTGTTGAGATTGGCTTTCGACAAAAGGGTTCACCAAGATGTGAATATTCGTCGACTCGGTAGCGCCATTGGTCGACCTCATGGTCATGGTAACGACGCCAGGAGTTGTGGAAGTAGGGCTCAGGACCAAGACCAGACCGTTCAAGCTGGAGGAGACCACCACGGTGACGGTCGCTCACAAGGACGTTGAGGTCTTGTCCATCATTGGCAAAGGCAATGCCGCCAATCTCGCCAAAAACATCGACCGTCTGCTTCTTAGCAAACGTCTGGGCGTTGATGATGTTGACAAAGTCAGCCTCTTCAGCAGCCACAAGCACTCTTTCACCGCTGCCAACGGGAGAGAAGCGTAGGTTTCTGACGCCCGCCATCTCCGACCTGATAGTACACAGGGGCGTGCTCACGCCTCTTGAGTTGCACCAGCGGCGAGCATCCCAGATCTTGACGCCCATGTCCTGGAAGCCAGTGGCTACCGTCCAACCATCGTCGGACCAGTCGCAGGAAAATCCAAAGTCGCGGTGTCCAGACAGCTCCTGCTGGATCTGACCGGTATCGGAGTCTGTGATTAGAACTTTGAAGTTGTCTCCAACCATGACTCTCAAACGACCGTCGGGGGAAATGCGTGAGCAGTTGAGGGGGAACCGGTACTTGCTCTGCATAACAAACTTTTCTGTAGAAAGGTCAAGAACACGGAAGCCCTCATCGTTGCTCGAGATGGCGGCAACGGGACCAGAAGATCGTCGAGGCACATGGATCTGAACATGATTGGTGATGCCTGCCACGTTATGGGTGATTTGGCCATCCGAATAATTCTTCTTGTCTTCGGAATCCAGACTCTTGAGGTAGTATTCACCGTTGAATGTGCCTGCAAACATGGCTCCGTGGTTGGCGTCAAGAGTAGATATCAGAGCCCCAAGACCCATCACATGGCTGTTGTTGAGAGCAAGTTCCGTCTTTCCTGTGACAGGATTGATGCGGTTAACTCCTCGGGTGCCAGGGTAGTAGACCTGTGAGATAGATGGACATGCCAGAAGGCTGCGTAGCTGGAAGTGAGCCAGGTAGACGTCCTGACGAACAAGGTACTTCTTGAATCTCATAAAGCTCTCAGAGGTCGGAATCTGTACGTCAACCATATGATGCTATCATCGAGGTCAGCCAATGAAACTCAAACCAGCATAGGCACAACTTAGAACTTACACTCCATCCATCAGAACCATCCTTGTTAACATAGTTTTTGTAAGTGAAACGGCGCCATTGGCGCGCATGCCTCCGTGTAGTGTTCATCGACTCCCAATCGAGGCCTTGCATATCAAAATCGTCACCGTGAAGGTCGTCATAGCGAATCTCATGGATCTGGTTATTTGCTTGGCGGCGAATGTCCTCTGGGCAGGGTGCGTTGGCCCGTGATGCAGGTGGAAGAGAGTTATTGAAACGAGCCTGAGTTGCCCAATGTCTTAGGAAATCGAATAGACCCAGGTTTTCGGACCCGAGCATAGTCGGATTGGGGTTACTGATAGTGACAAAGCCATCGAAGGGATCAATAGAGGGCGTAGGGGGTAGGGCCTGCGGTACTGTAGCGGCATCGTTGGCGATTATGACGCTCCAAGGCGCCGGAGGCTGAACGGCGTCCATAATAAGCTCGGCACCAGTTTCCGTGGGGAAGTATAAGAAAGAGTTGGAGAGATAATTTACTGAGCCAGTAGTGGGAGCTGGTTCGTCATTGTTCTCCTCAGGTAGAGTAGGTTGAGCTAGAGGCCCGTCAATAGAGCCGTCGTCTAGAGGGACACCACCTTCGCTGTCGCTCATCTCGAGATCATAATCAACGTCGTAGTAATAGGGGATGTAGTCGGGGTTAAATTCGGGATCGGTGGAAGAGATCAAAAGATGGTCGAGTAGTGGTGCGCGGATGGAGGTTTCCAGATCAAGGTCGAGGTTAATTTCGTCGTCTTGTTGAACCTGGCCTAGGTCAATGGTCGCCGATTCAGAGCTGTAGGGTTGACCATCGATGTTGGATGTGAATCGGTCGTCGTAACTATCTTGAAGCGAGAGGCCTGCGCCGAGAGAAGGTGTCGAGGCGGCGGTCACAGTCGCGGCTGAAGAGGCAGGGGTAGCGGAGGCGGCGTCGATTTCGGCGAGGAACGCATCTGTCATGGGCGCGTCGGACACGAAATCAGAGAGAGGGGATGAATAATGTTGAGGCTGACTGGCGTATCCCGGGCGAGGTTGTGAATAGTTACCCTCGACGCCGTGGGGAGGTGGAGGGACCGCGGTGACGACACGGGAGAGTTGTTGGTGATGGCCAGCCTGAAAGCCTTGATGCGGCGAAGAGGCACCGACAGCGTTCACAGACGAATCAGCAGTTGCGGTTGCAGTTGCAGTTGCTGTTTCTGCAGCTGGTGGGAGGTCGTCTCGTAGCCGGCTCTTTGTGTTGTTAAGAGCGGCGCGGCGCATCGTGAGACCGGGCGAGGAGCGGCGAAGGGGGAGAACCCAACTTTTTCTACAGCAGCGCAGTGACAAGCAGACGGCTTCTGCATCCGGGCAAGTTCGGGGGGGCTGAAGAGGCCAGAAAGGCTTGGGGTCGCTCGCGTGCTGGCGGTCTAGCAGATGGGCGTGTATTGCTTTTGATAACGAGACAAGAGGCGGAAATGTCTCTGATTGTTGGGAGCTTGTAGGGAGGGAAGAGAGGGGTGGGCGGCGCCAGTTTAGAGGGGCGGCGAGGGGAGAGAGACGATCGAGTTAGTGAGTGGGCTGCGGAGGCCGATGTGATCGTCGTCGACTAAGGCGAGATGAGATAGTGCGGTCAGTAGCTTACTCAGTTGATTTGGGGCTTGGTGTCAACGGTTGATAGTACGAGAGTCGAGACGGGACAGGACGGGACGAGATGAGGCAAAATGGAAGTGACTGATGGATATGAGAGCGGGTGTTGTATTGTAATGTATGTAATGGATGTTGCTGAATGTGATCTATGTATATCCAGAAGCTACCTAGGTAGGTAGCTAGGCCCCATGTACCTATGTATGAGTATGGGTAAGGGTATATGGCCGGAGAAAGAAAGACAAAAGCAAGCAAGCAAGCAAGCACGCACGCACGCTAAAGCCTCTAAGCAGGAGTCGGTTAGATTGCAGGCCGAGGTCGAATAAGTGCACTGTTTGGGTTTTTTCGAATGTGAGATACTCGAGGCTGAGATGATAGATGATGAAACTAGATAGGCATAGCACCCAAAGTAGAAACAATGGGTGGCTGCCCACGTCGGAAAACGCCGTTGGTACAGTGCAGTAGGTACCTTCTGTAGGTAGACTTCCCGTTTCAGTGTTAACTAGATGGAAACCATAGGTGCTCATGCCAAGGAAGCATCAGCTCATGCCACCTGACGCCTCTGTTTTTTTGGGTCAATTTCAAGGTTAAAGCTGGAGGCTTAGGTGCAGGGACTGTAGCAGTAGAGGTGGAGATGCATCCACCTATGTATGGGGTTATTAGATGCTCAGTTGGCTTTTAACTATTACCAGAAACAACATACATATTGTAGAGTACAATAGGTAACTGTCATGACTCGAGGCTCTAGGTACTGAGTTGATCAGTTATCAGACGACATGACATGGCGTATCTTCCCTGTCCCGACCAACAAGGGCCTCTCAGTGGACGCGAGAACGAAGCCATGATGATGGCCTCCAATGGCCGATGGCCGATGGCCGATGGACGATGGACGATGGACGCTAGGGACGATCTGAGCGGGTGAACGGGATTGGCGCGCGGCAACCAGATCAACGAGAGCTTGATGTTTTGCAGTTGCTCTCACTCTCGCCCTCACCCTCACCCTCACCATCACCATCACCCTCATCCTCACCCTCATCCTCACCCTCATATTCAACTCCGAAGCCCCTGCTACAGTTACTCTCATCCTTGCCCGGCGTTATGCACAACGCACAAAGGTGGACTCAGGCTTACGCTCACCTTCACTCACTCTCATCCCTGGGCCACGGACCACGACGCAAGATTCCCGATTAAGAGATGCATGCCATGAGATCCGGGGGTATTCGCTATAATGACAGGGGCTGAGAGGGGGGGGGGGGAATGCAACTCGGACCAGCGGTTATCAAATCCTCATATCCTCTGATGTAAATATGCTATACGACACGATCAGACAGACAGAAGCTCTTTTGCACACTGCACATAATACTTCTACATTTCAGTTAGCCCTTGTTAATAATCTCAATCTCAAGTAGCACAACGCATCTGCGACATCCTTTTCGTCCACACCGAGCGACCTGCAGATCCAACCAATGCCCCCGTATCCGCATCAGGAGAATCCTGCTTCAAGGATATTGTGACGATAATCACGGTACAGTTCACGGTACAGTAATGATAGACAACCAGGCGTCTCTGTGTTCCCACAGGCCTTGGAAATAACGACGATCCCTCATCAGAAATCCTCGCAAGGTCGGATCACTTTGAGATGCCCTGTCCTACAAACCCCCTTTGTGGAACGGTGAGCGTGGCGGCATGGTCAAGGCTCGATAGCACAAAACATCATCACATCACATCACAACCAAGTAAAAATAAATCAGGGACCTTCACTGCCACGAGGCACGCTAAACCCACCAGATCAGAGACAGGCAGCCCAGAAACAAGGCTCTCGACAGCCTCTATGCAGCAAATAGCAGGCCCTGGTTCTTGACCGGTCTGAATTACTCAGTTGTGATAGAATATGAGGCCTTCTGCATACCAGACAGACCGTGGCCGTCTCAAACACAAACACCAATACCTCATATTACGGAGCCTCTACTCCATGCCACTCACTTTTCACTTATTGTCTCGGCTTGGCTATAGAATCAACCCCTCGAAGTGAAATCACCCATCCAATGTCGTTGATTTCCTTGTGCAACCCACCCCCAAACCAAAACCCCAGCCCGCGGGATGTGATGCACCCACCTCAAGGCAATCCCACGAACCTGGAACGCAGCAAAGCGATGCTTGACGTAGCACAAGCAAAAGCAAAGGCGGTAGCGTAGTATTCGTAGACGAGGCGGATCTGACCGAGTATTTCGATTCCCACTTTGGGTGGGCAGTCTTTGCCTGTCGTGGTTTCAGATGCAGACCGAGTCTTTTGTCATATTTATCAACTCTCAGGAGGTGGTTTTTCTCAACGTACGGTTATAATCACTTGTAGAAAAAAGCCCCAAAACTGCCAAGGCATAAGCCAAAGCATGTCATAACCCACACGTCTCTAGACTACAGACTTGTTTGTTGACTTGTCTTTTCTTTTCTTTTCCGTCTGTCTCAAGACTAAACTCCACTTGCTCCATCACCATCACCGTCATTGACAAATCATTACTCTGCTAGCTTTATCCTCTGACTCTACTTCGTCTTATTATTATAACGTATTTATTCATCATCATAACAAAACACTCACTTCTCAACTGCGCACTAAAACCGCCTGTGCACAATCACCAACTCCTAGGTATCCAAAGTTGATACATCATCTTTTTCGTGACTCGTCCTCGACGCGCCCTCTCTCCCTTATTCACCCCAAAAGGCTAAACAAAGCCTTCCCCCGAGCTTCCTTTTTCTTCCTCACCGGTTACGCGGGTCCCTGTATAAGTTTTTCTCATCAGAGGTGATACATCATCTTTCCTTTCATTGCTTTTTTCCCACTCCATCAGCCGCCATTGTCTCACCAGCGAATGACAGAAGCTGGCCTCGAAAGAGTTTCTACCGCTGTCTTCCTTGTCGACTAACAAACAAATTCCAGGCTTTCTTGTCATATCATCCCGAGAATTGCGTGAATCTCACGACTTAGGATGCAGTTCTTGCTCAAGTGAACAAATGCCAGCAATAACTGAAACTACCTCACTCTTGCTGGCTTATAATTACAGTCACAGGAAAAAGCAACTTCTGGCAGCTCATCTCATCTCACTCACGTTTACACTCAAAGTAAAAACATAGTTGATAATCCTTATTCTTACACTGAAGAGCGGCTCCGAAGTTTGACTACATACGTATTATAGTCCGTACCCGTGACAGGCTGTCATGTTACACAACAGGGCAAACAGCATTCACGACTCAAGACAGGACTTGTCGAGACCTCACCCTTGACGCCTCGGTCGGAATCCCTCATCTTCTAAGGGGCTTCTAGAGTGGACGTTGGCCTTCCACAGCTGCAATGTTTGCCTCACGATGCAGCTCAATAATAGCCTTTCTTGTAATATCCCATTTCTTTGCCCAAGCTGCATCATGCACGTTGCCACCTTGTTCGTCACTTCAAGACCCATTAACCAGTTTAAGCTGATCTCAAGACTCAAACACCCATCAACCACAAAGTATTCCTTTCCTGCACTGGCCGCTGCTTCACTTGTGACTATAATTAAACCCTTTTGATATTGTCTAGTGCAACATAGAGGCATGGGTTAGTAGATGACGATTAACCAGTAGCCGGCACTTAACATACCAAGCTAGCACTATATCTATACGAGAATCTCTATATGTAACCGACACATTTCAATATCTCTTTAACGACGCTGTAGCTGAATTCTATAACGGATTATTCAACATCTTGGACGTTCACTTGGATATGCACATTCGTCATCAAACATGTTTCATTCAATGGAAACTCCTATCATCTGCTTTTAATTCCGCCAGACATACGCCACTAAATTTATCACCTTACATCTTATTCTCAAGATGACGCTCTTCCCTGAGCTTGGCAAGCTTCTCGAGAGCCTCATCAATGGGAACCAGTTCACCCTTAGCCTGCGTAGCCTGGTCATCACGATTGCGGATGTTGAGGGTACGCGAAGCGGCCTCCTCAGCGCCAACAACTGCAATTTGATTAGCAATTTTACAACACCACAGATTGTAATTCTGAACTTACCGAAGATAAAGTTGAACTGCTTCAGTTGACCAGTGCGGATCTTCTTCTGGAAAGTGTTGCTGCTCAAGTCCACCTCTACGTAGAATCTCTTGGCATAGAAGATCTTCTTGACCTCCTTGGCGTAGTCGTTTGCGGCGGGCATGACGGGCACAACCAGGATCTGTCGAGGGCTGAGCCAGAATGGCCACTTGCCGGCAAAATGCTCAGTCAGGATACCAAACATTCGCTCGAAGCTACCCATCACAGCTCGGTGAATCATGACTGGGCGTGAGTATCCAGCAGGAAGCTCTTCCTCAGGGTTGCTGCCATCACTGACTCCACTCTCGTCCTTGCTCGCAACATATCGGAGCTTAAATCGCCGGGGCAGGTTGAAGTCGAGCTGGATGGTACCACACTGGTGGTCTCGGCGCAAGGCGTCGTACAAAGTGATGTCGATCTTGGGGCCATAGAAAGCACCATCACCAGGGTTGAACTCCCATTTAACACCAGTCTTACTGGAGAAAGACTCCAAAGCCTCTTCAAGCTTCTTCTCGGCGATGTCCCAGGTGGCAATGTCACCAACATACTTCTCAGGTCGGGTAGAAAGCTTGAGCTTGAAAGTGAAGCCGAATAGGCTATACACAGTGCTCAAGAAATCGAAGGCAGACTCGATTTCGTCCCGAATCTGTACAGATATCAGTAAAAGGCATCCTAGATGTACCACGAGGTTACCATACCTGGTCTACGGTACAGAAAATATGAGCATCGTCCTGCTGGAAGCGACGGACTCGGGTCAGGCCCGACAAAGCACCTGAGAACTCGTTTCGGTGAAGCACGCCGAAATCAGCCACCCTCCAGGGGAGATCCTTATAAGTGATATCGCGTTGGCCAAAGAGCAAGCAGTGTCCAGGGCAGTTCATGGGCTTCAGACCATACTTCTCCTTCTCGACTTCAAAGGTGAACATGTTCTCCTCGTAGTGGGCCCAGTGACCAGACGTCTTCCACAGGTCCGCCTTGTAAATGTTTGGGGTTCTGACTATGGTGAACTCGCGCTTGAAGTATTCGTCCTTAATGAGTTCCATCATGGACTCGTAGATACGCTCACCGTACTCCGTGAAGAAGGTAGATCCAGGAGAAGCCTCGTGGAAGAAGAATAGTTCCTGGTCTTGACCAATCTTTCGGTGATTGCGCTTAGCAGCTTCGGCCAGGAAGTGCTTGTACTCTTCAAGGGCCTTCTTGTCGGGGAATGAGATGCCGGCAATTCGCTGCACAGACTCATTCTTGGCGTCACCAAGCCAGTAGGCGGCAGAATTCTGTAGTATGTCAGCTTCAATTCAAGGCCAAGGCCGAGGTGATCGCAGGTTCCCCGGTTACATACCCTGAGAACGGAAAATGCCTTGATGTTGCCGGTGGTGGGAACGTGAGGTCCTCGGCACAAATCGATGAGGGGACCGCATCGGTAGACAGTGCTCTTGGTGCCGTCGGGGACTCGCTGGTCGATGAAGTACTGCTTGTACTTGCTGTAGTTGAACATTTCAAGAAGCTCATCCTTAGTCATCTCGAGGCGCTCAAAAGGCTGCTTCTGCTTGACGATGCTGTTTGAGATCTGCTCAAGGGCCTTCTTGTCCTCTTCAGCAACCACTTGCCTGCGACCGTGTCAACATAAAATACAATGAACAATCAAGGCAGGCAACGCACTCTCCCATGTTGGCCATATCATAGTAGAAACCTGGGGGGTCCTCTGTGGGAGGACCGTTGCAAAGGTAACAGCCAAAGCGTCGCTCAGCAGCCTCTCCAAGAATATGGGCAGACGAATGCCAGAAAACCTTCTTGCCCTCGGTATGGTCGAAGTCGAGAAGCTCGAGCTTGCAGCTCTTCTCAAGGGGTCGGGTCAGATCCCACAACTCGCCGTCCACTCTGGCGATGACAGTGCGCTCGAAGAGAGACTTGGAGATACCCTTGGCGATAGCACCGGGAGTGGTCTCCCATGAGGTCGCCTTCTCCTCCTTTCCATTGGGAAGCGAAACGATGATTTCCTCGCGAGGTTTCTCTATGCATATAGTCAGTCGATCGCGTCGAGTCGAAGAAGCAAGCGCGGGGGTGTGTCGCATCACGCACCAGCGATTTCAGCATCCTGGCGGGCCTTGATTCTGTCGAAGATATCAAGTCGGTGCTGGATGAATTCGGGGAGAGTGGGCAGCTACAAGAGATAGTTAGCAATGGCGAGCAAAGTCACAAGGCCTTGCAGGCAAAGTATGCCTGGGGATGTAGTGAGGGAGGGGCACAAACCTCGAGGCTGGCACCCTTTCCACCCTTGGCGGGCTTCTCCTTAGGTTGCTTGTCCTTGGGCTGCTTAGCAGGACGAGAAGGAAGGGATTGCTCGGTGGCTCCCTCAGCTGCCTTCGCAGCATCGGCTTGATCGGAGGACATATTGGCGCTGATGTTGAGAGAGTTGTTCGAGAAGCGGTAGGTCTCGAAAGGCGATGTTTCTGATGGCGGGGCACAGGGGCAGTAAAGGGAAG